>VOQK01039052.1:27836-52384 GCA_015052645.1 Benitochromis conjunctus
GGCATTGACTGACTGAGCAGCATCGTCTAACACGGGGGGGGACTCCAGGCCTCAAGGGCCGGTGTCCTGCAGGTTTTAGATCTCACCCTGGGTCAACACACCTGAATCAAATGATTAGTTCATTACCATGCCTCTGGAAAAGTTAAAGACATGTTGAGGCGGTCATTTAGCCATTTAAATCAGTTGTGTCGGATCAAGGACGCATCTAAAACCTGCAGGACACCGGCCCTCGAGGCCTGGAGTTCCCCACCCCTGGCTTAGATGATCAACAGTCAGAATGTTAAGCTGAAAGGGCTGTAGGTCTCTGCTCTCTCCTCATATTCAGAGTGTAATATGGTCTTTTGTACACTGCTCCAAAAAAGGGAACACTTGATTATCACCGGCAGCGTGGACACCCAGCTTTATGAACACAATAACTCGAGAGTGAGGGGACGCAGGACTTTCAAATTGACACCATAGGTCAGACACTCATTTTACACTGTGGGCCACATACAGCCCATTTTGATCTTGAGTGGGCCAGACCAGTGTAACTCTTATTCGTGTCAGTGTGAAGAAGTTTAACTACACATTAAATCCTGAAAAAGAAGTGCAATTTTGCACCTACATGATAAATAAAAGAAATGAAAAGTCTGTAAGCATGCATCTTTAAACTTAAATTGTAAGAAATAAATATAAAAATGACAGAAAAAAGATCTGTTAATTAATTGCCAAATTAGTCAGAAATTTCTATAATGGATAGTGAAAAATGAGAACTTTCTGTTATTTTATTGTTCATCTACTTCATATTTACTTTGGTGTCGTATGAATGGCAATGGAAGAGGTCTTAGTCGGTAGGGAACACAGAAAAAGTTCACCTTTTTAAAATCAGTGCGCCTGATTGGAGTTTTATGTTTAACAGCTCTGCCATAAACACATTTACTAAAAATCTCTGACAAGCTTGAATTACTGTGAACTCAGGTCGAGGTTAAAGGTCAAGTTTTCTGAAAAATCTTGGGAACACAAGTTGATGAGTTTAACCAGACCTTTGACAAAAACAGTCAATGAAGTACAGACACTGTTTGGTGATGTAAGAACAGATTGTGATCAAGATTAAGAGACTTCATACATTAATTAATGAATTATGTTTCCCTGTGATGACATAGGTGTTTCAGAGGTGACCTGGCACTACATGTGCTCTACGACTGCTCTACTTCATAAAGACTTGGAGGCTGAGGTGTAGCACTAGAGGCGCCCAGTAGTTTTTGTTGTTTATTCTTTTTTTATTCTATGAAAGATATATGTCAGAGGCACGATTTAGGAAAAGCTGTACAGCTATTAAAAGCAATATAAATATATATATTTTTAATGATTATTTCTTACTTTAGTTAGTTTTCCAAGTTCACAAAATCATTTCATTTAGCTTTAATGTTTTTCAAAAGTCTAGTTTTAGTTTTTAGTTTAGTTTAGTTTAACTATAATAACCTTGTTAATCATTGCAGTTTATCACAAAGTTAGTTCAACTTTGGGGATATCAGTCTGTGCAGTTAGGAAGCATAAACCATAGTGACCACCTGCCTTGGTGCAAATGAAAGTTTAACAGGTGCACTTGAGCAAATACAACAAAGCAACCTTTAAAATGTTTTAGCAGGTGCTGGACACGGACATCCTTCCTGACTGATTTTTCTCAAATTTTACTTTTTGCTAGGGTCCCTGGCAGCATGAGAGGGTCATTCGGGTTGCACAGGTAGTCAAACACCTCCACTCTGCTGAAGACTCAGCTGAGCAACAGGAGCAGCAGTATCTGGTCTTGCAGGAGGAGCAGTGCCAGTGTGCATACCTCTCGAGACAATCACCCATTGCCAAACTGGTCATGCTGGATGATGTTTCAGGGAGGATAATGTCTTCAGTGCATCTCCAAACACTTTGTGTTAATTGTGAATTTGCTCTCATCTTTGAAGAGACCAGCTTTCCTTGGCTGGACTGAAAGTTCTGGTTTTGCCTGGTGTGCTCAGAGACAAATCTCTGAGCTGTGACCAAACCAGTCTCACACAGCTGCTGCTTGGATTGCGAGGGGCAACCAATCAGGAGAAAGTTGGATTGAAGGGAATAAAACTGAACAGATAAACTGAGGAGTGTAAAGGCGTATGAGATAAATAAATATTATCATGAACTGTAAATCATGCAAAGCAACTCAAGTATGAGTTAGAATGACTATATGTAGTTGGAAACGGGCAAAATAACTCCACTTTTATGTTTGTACATGCTTTACAGTTATCCTTTTTGTACATGATTTATCATCTATCTGAATCACTAGAGATGATGAAAGAATACGTGAATTTCACAGATGCCTTTTTAATTTGTCCAGACTCTCCCACAAGATCGCTTTGTGCACAGCAGGAGTTTTAATGCACTTTTGTATGATTTATGCAGTCGTCTTTACTTTTCATATGATCTACTAGAGAAAAATACTAACAAAACAATTGATATTTTGAACTTTCACAAGTCAAAGTAATGGAAGAAAGCTTCAAGGCATCTTTGTCTACCCGAACCTATCACTTGCTACATGTATATGCTTGGGCGTCCTCACATATGTCCCCTTGGAAATATTCAGTGTCTGGGGACTTTGGTTGTCTTGGATGCAGTCTCAGTTCAGTTGTTGAGAGAGGCAGAGAAGAAGGGACCAACGCCCAACTCTGAGAAAAACGGCAGCCTCGGTTTGACCTCAGGTAAGCACAGATCGTTTATCTTAAATGTTATTATCCTGTCACAGTAAGTGAATATTTGATAGACAGTTAAATGGTTCCAGACACGTGTTTTTAAAGCAGGAATGGGTCTGGTTTACAACAAGGAAATGATTACTGTAGAAGAAAGCATCTTCAGTCTGTTTTGATCGTTTGAGTTTGGTCACTATAGCTCTTACTATTGTACAATGCACAGTATTGCGCAAAAGTCTTGAACCACTCCTAATTTCTTTATATTATGCCAGGAAAATTGGAAATAGTTGCAGTAATCTATGGAAACACTTTCAAACTGGGCTGAAAATGAGTGAAAAACCAAAGAAAAACTTTGAAAGACCTTCAGAAAGCCTGAAGAACTATTGCTCAAAACAACCAAACATAAACAAAAACAAGAGATTCAACATTTTAGCACACTACTGTATATGTTTAACTTTTAACATGAGTAGGATGCAGACTAATGGAGAAAGGGTTTTGTGTTGTATTATTGTTTTTATTATAAGCATCATTTTTAGGTGTACCGATCGACCAACATGGCGCGCCTGGCAGCTCTGTGTCTACTGCTGATATTTCCACTGAGCAGCTCCCAGAGCACGCTGAAGTCTGAGCAGAAAATCAGCGCCCATATTGCCCCAGGAGCACCTCCTCCTCCTCCTCCACCTCCACCACCACACATACGGGACCTACTCCAAAAGGAGGAAACCAATAATTTAAACGCAATGCGGACATGTAAGTGTGTAAACACTGGTGAAGAGAGCATCATATTCACTGACATCCAGCAGAGAGACAAGATAATTAGTTAAAAATTGTACCATGTAAATCCAAATACTTAACGTACTTACAAAGATAAAATGTGTAAACTTAATATTTTTTTAAAAAAATTCTTTTTACGTATTTGTTTATGTTTCTGTGATATTTTCTTCCTTTTAAAAAAAAACTTGAACTCTTTTTGAGATTAAGTAAATGCTACTCAAAGTTAGATATATACTTTTCCCTAATACCATCATGTTATCACCTTTGGTGATAGGAAAGCGTCAATGTGAGCCATGTCAGGCTGAGCAGAACATTATGCGTGCAGGATTACACTGTAGTAGTGATCACTACATCTGTTCAAGAAAGACAGGAAGAAAGGGCAGCAAAAGCAATGACCAGCTGAGGCTTGTTTGTCAGCTTCAGTCTGCACTTTAATGCATTAACACTGCAGTGTTGTGTGTGAGTATATGGAAAGTTCAATGTTTTCAGTAAGAGCTTGCAGACTGCACATTGATCCAATGCGTCGATTAACTGAAGTGCTGTCAAGTGCATTTCAAGTTCACTCCACTGATGTTTTGTATATAAAAACAATACATTTTCTATAATAGTGCGACGCTGCATATGGTTTAATTAAAATAGTACAGGCTAACTAGTTTGGACAACGCAGAAGATTTTACATTAACTTCATGTAATTGGAGAGATGAAAGAAAGTTAAGTTACACCCACTGAAAATATTTGAGTGGTTTAGCTAAATGTAAATTGTTTATAATCAAATGGCACATGAATAAATTATTCAAAACATTGGACTTCTGGTAACTTTTGGTTTTTTTTATATTACACTTGGTTGAATTTGCAGTGCTAAATATTGAATTCCTGTCCAGCTCAGTTTTAAAAGGCTTTTTATGTGAAAACTCTGATGATCGCTGTCGTGTGTTTGTGCCCCTGCAGATGCCCTTGTAGACAAGGATAACGGCAAAGTGGGTCTGTTCATCGCAGCAGCCATGGGAACCTTTGCTCTGATGGCTGCAGTGTACTGCATCTATAACAAGTTCTACACCAAACAGCAGTACCTGCACACCCAGCTCAACAATGATCAAGGTAGCTTTTGATTGTTTCTGAGGTAGAACCATGATCAATAATATTAATTCAAGTTGGAAACAAAAATAATCAGAACCTGTGTGGCAGCATGTGAAATATACCTTTCTCTATCATGTACATACATTGATACTTACAAAACTGAGAGACTGACAACCACAACGCTTATAAGACACTTATAAAATAAAAGTACCTGTGAGGGTCTCCTCATCAGCACGAAAATTATTCTCTCATCATCTTTTCTTTCTGACTTGTTGGTGAAGCGAAGCGATGCTTTAATGTATGGACATGCAAATCTGTAATTTATACACCATAAACACGACTGATTATGTTTGATTTTCTGCAGTTTTGGGGTCTTGTCCTTACATTATCTTAAAGCTAAAATCTAAAAACAGAAAGAAAACTTTTAAAAGCAGATCTTATTTTCTGTCTGCAGACACAGACTCCATGGACCCGCCCCCCGTGTTCTTTCACGCCTCCGTCAGCTCCAGTGTGATGGACCTGCAGAAAGCTGGTTACGGCTCTCTCTCGAACACTCCATCCATAATTTCTGTCCCTCCCTGTCTTTCCCCTCCTCCGTCTGCCATGCCCCTGCCTGCCCTCTTCCTCTCCTCTCGCTCTCTCAGAACTATATCAGCGAAGGATCTGGAGAAGAGTTACATATGACATGCTTGTGTAGCAGGTTACTGTTTTTGAATGATGGATAAGGCAGAAGTTATAGTTATTTGAATGTTTGTGTTGAGTTTTTTTTTTGGTACACATAGACTAATTTTTGATTTTACTAAAATTTTTTCAAACAGCAGTAAAAAAAGGAGGAAACTAAGGCACAACTTAGCAATAAAATATATACTCTGTTAATGCTAATCATGACTTCATTTACCCTTATTGCCCATTATTCTCAGTCACAGTCATAACAGTCATATGTATGAACTGTAGTCATTTGTGCCTTTTGTTTGTTTATTAAATACAATAAATTAGATTTTTCCAGCATCTTATCTTCTTTCGAGTTGTGGGATTAAAAATTACAGTTCAATTTATTACTTTATACCCAATGCGTTTTCTAAAGAGTTTGAATTAATTTTTTATGATGCTGATAAATTTGAAGGAAGCCATTGTTGGGTTGAAAAAAACAAATAAACCTATCAGAGAAGTAGCAACAACTTTAGGAGTGACCAAACCAACAATCAGGCACAGAGAAATGCCACGAAACTGCTTCTCAGTCAGTTGTCAAGTTACAGCCGAGCCTCTCAAAATGAGGGACTGTGTATAAAAAGGATTACCATTGTCCAAATCCTCATGAACCTAACTGGAAATGCAGCACTTCCAGTATAAAGAGACTGGAAGTTGAAATCAATACTGACACACTTTTGTTGATGGACTGGTGGAAATATGATTTCAGACCCACACACATAAAATGCTTCAATGGAGTTTTTCTTTTCCACGCTTTTCTTTATATAAGGCATATCTACAGTACACAGTTACGTCAAGCCTGCTTTTATGCTGTTTGAGACATCTCTATATGTAAAAAAAAAAAAGTCTCTAAAAGAAAGCAGCTCGCCAATATGCCCCAAATAAGTGACTCTATTAACTAATAATAATGACATATAGAATCCGCGCCTCTGCTAAGGTGCAGAACATGAAGAGATCAAGACACCTCCTCCATTTGTGATGTTCTATTGATTTTCAATCCTTCTAAAATTAATTTCTGGTCATAAACGCGAAAAAAAAAACCCTACAATCTAATCCACAACCACTGTCCCGAGGTGAGTCTGCGTACCCGCCCCTTCTTACAAATACCCAGAAACTCTATTAATATTCTTGGTGGGACAGTGTTTACACTAACTCCCCATTCAAGGCTTGTGCAGTCCAAGAATAGCGGCGGCTTGGATAGTCGGTGCTTAAACGAGGAAGGAAGTGCCGTATACCTTCCACTCACTACACACTTGGAAAGATTAGCGCACAGGCAGCAGTAATCTGTTTCAGGACCATGGCCAGAGACAACGTTTGGCTATGAATCTTGTCGAAAGTTGCCTACGGCTCTCTGTGAACCTTTACGGACACCAAACAGTGTGACGAAGTTTGTTTGGACATCAGTGTATCCGGAAAAGTGGGGCTGAACATGCATATTCGGCTGGTTTTATATAAAGGGACTTGAAGCAGGCTCAGTCAAATCTCTGGACAGTCTGTCGCTGATTACGAGTCTCGTTCCACATGAAAGCGTGAGCTAAGAAAGCTGGTGACCCAACCAAATCGGTTCTTTTAATGTGAGTAAGAAGAAAGAAGCCGGGAAGCAGAGGAGAAAGGCTGTGCGCTCAGTCGGGAGCGCGCAAAGACTGCACCTTGGTCCGGTCCTGGAAACGTGAGGATGGAGGTCCGGCCGGACAGGTTTAAGGCCGTGGCAGCCAAGACTCTTGGGAAAATATACGGGTATGTAAAATCATCTCCACAGGGAACAGAAACAGAGCAGAAACATCTGCTGGATGACCTTTAATGTTAAAAAGGAGCTTTGTGTTTAGCGGTTAAGCTGCCGACCTGAGGGGAAGTTCATTCTTACTGATGCTGAAACATGGCCTGGTATATCCGTCTATCAGTGTTTCGACTAAGAAGATTGAAAGAAAAATAACGTCCAGAGGCCTGAATCTATAATATGGAAATATGTGTCCGCTTATGAATCTTTCATAAAAGATATGTGTACACAATAACTCGCTGTATGTGGCACTGGCTACTTAGAGTAGCTGATAAGAGATTAAAAATGAAACCCAAATTAATGTTAAAACTCTCTTTTATAAGCAGTGCGTTTCATTCTTTGTTCCCGAAGAAGAAGAAAAAAAAAAACAGAATGAAGTTACATTTCAGGCTCAAAATGTTCTCTCGGTGTAAGATGAAGCGCTGGATCGATATTTGGATCCATTTCTTCCAAGCATTTCTGCCGTGTTGTTACATTGTCACATTACAGAGACACTGGGACACTGTGTGTGTGCGTGTGCGTGTGTGTGTGAGGGGAGGGGGTGTCTATCAGCAATTTTCTAAAAGAATTTAAAGAAGGCGTGTTTCACTTTCTAACATTTTTAGATATTAGACGATGTTGATAGTCTGCTCTGATTACTCTTCCAAAGAGGGACTGTGTGTTTAGCGTAAAGCAGGCCTAAGAAGCCGGTCATCTCACACCTGTCATTAGCGGACAGTAACCTAATAAAAGAAACTGCTATTTTATCATAAGAACTTGTTATATATCGGTTATAATAACAGAATAGCAGACATTTAAGAACTCGGTATCATTTTACTGACTTTTTGGAACACTTTTATAGGTTTATAGCAATAGTGCAACCAATTCTGGTGACACTCAGTTGCAAAAAAACCCCCCAAAATAAAACAAAAACCTTCCTCAGCACTCCTGAGAAATAGTGTCTAAGTTAGTCAGGAACCTGGCCCAGTCATCCGATAGCAAGAAACTTATAGCTGGACTCCCCTTTCTTTCTCTCGGGATTTGATGCAGCATCTAAACACTTAAATCCCCTCCAGAAATAGCATCTCCCCGTCCAAGCTGTCGGCCCACGTAAATCCCTGCAGGGCGTACACCTTGGCCACGTCTCTCTCCCCTCGTAAGTAGCCAGATAGCTTGTCATCTTGTCCCTCCCCCGCGCCCCCCCTTCACAGCCCGGGATTAGGACACTCGACCTGCGGCAGAGAGCGCAGGTTATCTCACTGGAGCGCACTGATCTCACGTGCTCCCGTCAGTACCTGGTTGGTTTGCGTAAAAGGCTCACCGGCCTGCTTTACCGCTCCTACTCTCCGCACGCGAAATCCGCACCTTACATTCGAAAATTACTTATTATTTAATTATTGTAAATGACTAAAGCGTTAGCCTGTTTTATTATACAACTCTCCAACTGATGTTTACTTCTCAAGCGTCATCCTCTTCTTTTCAAAGTTGATTAGAGCATATTAGCAGTCACGCGATCGTCTGTGATTTCAGTCAGTGATCACAGAGACAGCTGGCACTCGTCTTTATTTTCACGATCAGCAGGAATTTGACTCATACTGAATCTCTTATTTATCTCAAGTTTTATACTCAAAACATTTACCTGGAAAACTCGTCCCTCGCGAGAATGTTATAATTAACTCTCTAATACTTTTGTCCTTACTCGGTTATAACTCCCACGTGAGCGGAGAGGGGATATTTTAACATTTTATATTAGGAGACTTAGTTCACTAAGTTTTTATTAATGCCATGGAGCATTTCCAGCCCATCAACTTTCTCTTATCTAATCAATTATTCCAAGGTGTCCAAACTGTCGGTCTGCCCTACATGTCCTTGATGCATGAATTAAGAGATTAACCCGCTGACAGAACCAGGTACACTGATTTAGGAAATATACAATTCAGCTATGCTGTACTCCAGCATTCAAAACTTTTACTTGCTTGGGATTGAGTTCAATTATTCCACAGCAATGATTCAATCCAGGCTTTTCCACATGGTGTAACGGGAGAAAGGGAGAGAAGGTCAGGGAGCTTTTAGGGATTACGACGGATTTTCCTTAACCCGGGGTCAGTCATGAAAAGTCACTGCAACTGATACAATATGAAATGTAAAATACAGTGGCCCTTAATAATAAAGTCCTTGACCTATAGTATAATTTGTCAAAATGTTTTCACCATAATTAGTGTAGGGTGTAATATTCAGTATCTAAAATACTAACAGACTCCAAATGAGTCTAAAAATGTCAGTACAGCAGAGCAAGGAGGTTTAAAAGGAAAGGAGAACTGCGTTTTATTGTAAGTGTCGAATACCTTTAGATTCTTTTAGAAGGAGACACAAATTATTATGTAACTATTTCTAACAATACGTAACTTTAAGGCAATAAAAACACATTTTCATGTTTTACACACTGTTCATGGCAGTTTTGGCTGTATGGCATAATCTCGCCTTTTCAGATTGTAAGTCCACATCATGTTGCATTATACTTAATTTATTGTGTTTTCAGGTGAAGATAGCTTCTAAAGAAATGAGCTTGGTGTGCCCCCTTAATTCAGATGGGACAACTCTGAAGCATATTACAGTCTGCACACCAAAATAGTGTGTAATTACAATGTAAGAAGGGGTGTTTATGCTATTCTATAATGCATCATATGCCTTTAACAATAATGTGCAATTGAAATATAAGAAGAAGAAACATCATTGGCTGTTTCTTCTAAAATACTCAAAGATGTAAATTGCATAAAAATACTTAGTATTACTTATAACTTTCCTTTTAAACTGCCAGTTGTGTTTTGAGATGCTTAAAAAGGACAAAAATTACATAGTAAATGTTGAGAAATTACATCATAAGTAGAGAGCTTTATTGTAAAGTGAAACTGAAAGCAATACAAGTGTACAGCTAGAGGAAAAAACCTACATATATAGACACAAGGGAAATAAACTGGTGTAAAATAAGAGAGGACTGCTGTGAATTATGTGTGAGACTATGTGTGAGTCAGAGGAGATGCCGGTAAGAAGCAGGGTTAAAGATGAAAAGGAGACAGGAAGAAAGACGAGAGAGGCCAGCACAGACAAAAATAGTCCTAGCGAGCCAGAGATGTTAATAATTTAACAACGAAAATCATTAATGCTTGATCGGTGTTGAAGATTGTTGGAACCCCTGCTTACAGTTACCAACGGAGCATGCTTTATAACGGCATAGCTGTTTTCAATCTTGTTGGTATTTTGTACGAATGTTCTGGACAGATTTGTTGGTAGGAACACAAATGACCTCACCGCAGTTCTCTGGTAACCATGTCATTTTAAAGACTGCAGGAAATATATTACATAGCCTTAACTCTAGGGCCTACACAACAGATATACATGTAAAAGCTTTTGCCACTAGATGAACAAGCTCTAAATGTTGTTGAATATCACAGGTATGACACACAGATTTACTCACAACAAAAAAAGGGATCTGGGAAGTGTTTTGAGCTGAGGTGTTATGTCATATGTCCTAGTCACTTCTGTGATTTCCTTTGTTTCTCAACCTTCAGTGACCTTAGTTAAAAATACACTCAAATATAGGAAAAAAATGTTACAGCATCAGAATCATAAGAATCACTTGAATGTGCCGTCAGGAGTCGGGTTTTTGTACTAAATTCAGTTTGTGAAGGGCTATTTTGTGTGCATGTTTTGATTTGTATGTGGACAATTTTATCAGCCGTGTTTGTGTTTGGTCTTGAATGTCCCACGCCATCCCCCAGTCTTCTGTCATAATTAAAGTGATCACGATGTCTGTTTGGTCAGGAAGAGTAATGAGAGTGATGCATCAGAGGTTCACTGTGATCATATTTACCTCAGCGGTGTATATATATGTATATATATATATATAAACCCAAAGGTCAGTGATGTTCTAACTACTGCAGCTCATGATGTTTCACACTTTATAAGATACTGCCTGTAAAATGGCAAATATGACCTTGACACTGACCTTGACCACGATTAGGTGATCACTGTTTACTGTTTTAAGTTTCACTAAAATCTGACTAACGCTCTAACAGGAGTATAAAGTGTGGTTGGCTAGACCAACGACAGACACGGCGCCATGAAGTCAATGGTCCTTCAGCTGGATGAGCTAAAACTGATCTTTATAATATATATATATCTATATCTATATATATCTATATCTATATGTATATCTATATATATATCTATATCTATATCTATCTATATCTATCTATCTATCTATCTATCTATCTATCTATCTATCTATCTATCTATCTATCTATCTATCTATCTATATATATATATATATATATATATATGGAAATTGTGGGTAATTGAAAACTAGGAAGAGTCAGTTATGAATGCTAATCTGGTTCATTTAATCGTCTTCTGTTCTGTACAAGCTGTCAAACTCAAACTATTCTAATGATCTGTGCTCTACATTTACACAGTTGTCTTTTGACTAAAAGCTGCAGGTTTGAGTTTGTGGATGCTCTTTGAGGCAGTATAACCATACTCTGTGCATCTCTGTGATCGTAGCTGGACCTGCAGTGGTCTTATCTTACAACATCTTTCACATGTCATGTTTAATAAATGACTGCTACATTTAGATGCATATTTGATGCTTGTCAGAGGCTGGCAGACCTCGTGGTTTCTAAGGGTTTCGCAGTGAGGCAGGAGAGCAGCTCGCTTTTGTCTTTTCTTTTTTGCTGGTGGTTTTTGTGAGGGTGCAGCGCAAAAATCCTGATTATGTTAGCGTAATGTGCTAAGTTAAGGCACGTCCCAGCAGTGGGATGCTAATGGACATTTGTGCTGACTGTGATTTTAAATTTTTCTTTTTTTTTTTAAGATGCTTGACTTAGCAGTCAAACAGACACCCAGGAGGATTGTCTGAACATCTAAACCCACTCACTTTCATCAGGCCAAGTTGTCAGTCAACAAGCTTTTCAGAAGAGGATCTGTTTTCACTGTGGCAGCAAGAGATTGGAAAACCTCTGGCCCACTTACTGATCCCTCTGAAATGAAATCAATGAATTACATAAGGCTTTCAGGACTCAGTAACTGTTGAACCTCGAGTTATTTCCTGTCACTTATGAATCGTTCTTTAGCATAAATAAATCAGTGAACAATACTATCTGCTAGCAGAAAGCTTTCTGAAATGACTCGTTTGCATACAAGAGTGGTTTGGTGTGTATTTTTAAGGTTATTTCTTTAGCAAGTTATGCTAAAAGAGACAAGAAATGCAAATATTTTGCCTTTATTAAAGAATACAGTTGATCTACCACCACTTCAAAGATAACATGTCAGATTTATAATACAGGAACTTTTAATCTACCCACTTCTCCTAACAGTGCTATTGAGAAGAAACAGGAAAATGGCGAGACCATTGAGCTGTCGGCAGAGGGCCGGCCAGAGCTGGTGGAGGAGAAGGAGATGCCTGTGGTGGACTGCACGTGCTTCGGTCTGCCTAGGCGCTACATCATCGCAATCCTCTCTGGCATTGGCTTCTGCATCTCCTTCGGTATCCGGTGTAACTTGGGAGTGGCTATCGTCAGCATGGTCAACGGCCACACCATCTTCAAAGACAACAAGGAGGTCATAGTGGTGAGTGAGAGCAGATGAGTCTGAGTTAATGTTCAATTTTCCCCTGAAGTGACACAGCGAAATTGCATATTGTGTAATATCACTATTTATGTTTGAAAAAAAAAAAACCCAAACAAACCTTGATACGCAATAGAAAACTGATGGATGGATGAGTGTGCGGACATATCTTTTTGGGGCATGTAAAGGAGCGATATCTAACATCTCGACATTAAAAAGTCTAAAAGCAAACAAACTGCTGTATCATATAATAGTGCTATCATTATGATTGATTGATTGATTGATTGATTGATTGATAATACTTTATTTATCCTGAGGGAAATCGTTTTAAAGGCTGTCAGATGATCCGGCGCCATCATGAGCACCCCTTCTGACCATACATAGAATACACAAACATAACATTGGGAAGACAGGTCAGAGAGGTACGAAAAAACAAACAATGGAAATGCGCAATACATGAGGAGAGAGGAGGAGCAAAAAGAACTCCTCCCAGACTGAGCTCCTAGGGGAGAGCAAAAAAGCACCTCAGCAAAGAAAGCATATAAATCTTCACATCTTACAACGTAAAATCACATAACTTACAACGGGTGTGGGTGGGGGGGTCAGGAGTTAACCCATGTAGACAGCAGCCCGGTCCTGCTGCCAGTCTTCCGGCGCTGGACAGATCCGCCTGCCTACTTCGGGTGGGAGTAAGTATATTACCTTCACTAAAGCCATCCATCAAGCTTAAAGCAACTTTAGAGACTTACAGTGACATTCAACAGGATAATACATTAAAATGAGATTGTTTTTAGATTGTTTTGGCCATGGGTGATTGTGCTAGGTACCCTACATGTGACTCCCCGTGGCGAGGGGACTAATATAATGCTAAGTTAGGATTTAACAACATTACAAAATGTTATTTGCACCCACTAGAATGATAAAACACGAGTAAGCATGCCAAAGTGTCACATTATTGAAGCTAAGATGGTAGTACTTTCATGAAAATGATTTTTGTCTGTATTATCACCTGAAGGCAGCATCTCCCATGATCCCCAGCTATTTTACTTTCTTCTAAGAGTCCCAGCATTTTAATTAGTCATAAAGGGAAGAGCAAATTTCCTCAACTAACCAGGACGGAACAATGCAGGCATCCTGAAACCGACCCACCAAATCAAAGTGAAACCAAAATACTGGCTATGAAAAAGGTTTATTCCAATTTCAGCTGTTTGATATGATGTTTGATATAGTTGAGAGATCTGTGGGAATTCTTGTGGCTGTTCAGCAGATGTCAGTAGTGGACAACATCTCTTTTTTCTTTTTTACTGTTAACTATCTAATGTCCACTTTTAGATGATGTTAAATATAGTCTTGCTTTTGAGAACTGAAAGAATAACTCAGCTGCACATATCCAGTTATGATTTGCCTTACCGTGTGTCCTAACAGAAAGCACAGTTTGACTGGGATCCTGAAACGGTGGGAATGATCCACGGTTCATTCTTCTGGGGATACATTGTAACCCAAATCCCAGGAGGGTTCATTTGTCAAAAGTTTGCAGCAAACAGGTCTGTTAACCTCCTGCACCCTGCAAGGAATAATCAGTTTTTGTTGCACAGCATATTCAACGGGGTAATTTCTTCTTTCTGTTTCTCTTCTCTTTTTTTTTTTAGAGTGTTTGGCTTTGCTATAGTGGCCACATCTTTCCTGAATATGCTCATTCCTACAGCAGCTCGTTTGCACTTTGGCTGCGTCATCATCGTCAGGATCTTTCAAGGGCTTGTGGAGGTGCTTCTCTCCCCCCTGAAATACTCCCCTGGCACTGAAATGTGTTTCTGTTTACATTATGCAGTTGAGATTATTTATAATGATGCAAATTCCTACGTTCTACTCCTATTCTCAAAGGGGGTTTCATACCCGGCATGTCATGGTATTTGGGCCAAATGGGCACCACCTCTTGAAAGAAGTCGCCTGGCAACAACAGCCTTTTGTGGTGAGTCAGTGATGACACACCCTCAGCTGCTCTGCCTGCAAACACTAGGTGTTCGTAACGACAGTAAAACAGATGAACTGTTGAGTAATTAGAGGTTAAACTAATGATAACAAATGAATCAGCAGGGTAAAAGGGAGGAGTTGCTGCTTTTTGACATATATGACTGTCATTAAAAAAGTTAATATTTTGTTTTGGGTTAGTAATCTTTTCTTTCATCTTTAAAAATATATTTTTAAAGTTTTAAGGGCAGTATGGGTGGCAGATTAAGATGAATAATAACAAATATATATAAATGATATCAAAATAAATCAATATTTTTCCTGTTTTAGGTTCTTATGCTGGTGCTGTGATTGCCATGCCATTAGCTGGAATCCTAGTCCAGTACTCAGGATGGTCATCTGTCTTCTATGTGTATGGTAAGACGCCTTTAGCCTGGGCCTCATTCCAAACTGAATGGTTTGGAATGAACATGCATTGTTGACTAGCTAACTGTTTGCACGTTAAAGCTGACAACAGTGTTTTAAGGCAAAATAATAATAAACTCAACTGTAACTGTTGATACATGAAAATGCGAATGCTTGCAAAGACACTCACCCATCACACAGTAGCGCCGCACTCATAATGAAACTGTGAAAAAAGGAAAACCACAACAGACCAGCACCATAAATACCAAAAGGGTGTAGTCTCATGGTAAAAACAAAAAACAAAAAACCACATGCCATGTCAAAACTTTTATGCGTTTGGACACAGTATTGTAGAAGAAATCTTGAGCAACAGCTTACTTCTTTTTATTTTTCCACGGCGCAGCAATTTATTGAAACAGCATATGAGGCAAAGCAGTTCTAGTTCAATAGTTCAGTACTATTTTAACAAAGTTGAAAGACAATATTTCACTACCTTGATTCTTCAACGCACCAAAGCTGAACTCTTTGGAGGACATTCGAAGCTCTTCTTTGGATGTTGGTTGCATTTTGTTTTGTTCTCTGGAGAGCCCACATTCCTAATTAATGCTGAGGTAAACTTCAGGAGGCCAATCCACAACTGATGTGTTCGCTTGTGTGTTTTCCCTGTTTCCCTTCCATATGGATGTCTTCTTGACAGCCGCCCTTCCACTGAGACGAGCTCTGTTGAAGCTTCAGTGAACAATAGATGGATCAATTTTTGGGGAGCACTTTATAATAATGTCGCACTGTTAGGCATTATTAGCAAGTGATTAATTCATCATTTATGCAGCATTACTCCTCACTAGTTTGACATTTATAAAAACAGATAGATTATTATGAATGTTACTATGATTATTAACATATCTGTATTTATAAAGGACATACTAAGGAGGAGTAATGACATACACATGATTAATTAAGCACTTGTTCATACCTTTCTGATGCTTAATGGTGTGACATTATTATAAAGTGCTACCAACTTTTTCACTCTTTCTTAAGAACGTTCAGGTTGTCTTCAGTTGCAGATGGGTTTTTTTTTAGACGCGCCACTTCCTCTTTTGACCTGCAATTGTCCAGTTTCAACAAAACTATTAAAGGAAGCACTGCACAGCATGCTGAGATATGCTAAGCACATCTCAAGTATTTCATGACAGCTGTTTGGGAATCACTTTGTTGGTGCAAACATTTTATGTCCATCAAACAGTCAGGTACAAGAACTGGAGTGAAAAAGTAACCAATGTCCAAAGAAACACTCAGGAAGGCTAGAGAGCTATTGCTCAAGGCCACTTTAAAATGTTACAACAAAGTCTGGCTACTTGGAAGAAGAATATAAAGAAATGAGAGGTCCTTGTTTGCAAAGTAGTGTAATAAAAAATGATCAACTGTGGAAAAAATCATCTTTTTTTTAATCTGCCTGTTCCTTCCCCAGGAAGTTTTGGTGTTATGTGGTACTGCTTTTGGATCCTGGTCTCGTATGAAAGTCCAGCAGCTCACCCCACCATCAGTGAAGAGGAGAGGAAATACATAGAGGAAAGCATTGGGGAGTCAGCCCAATATACAGTAACGGTCAGTGCATGCAACAATTTCTCAGCATAAATAAAACATTATTTCACTAGTATTTGACTAGTTTACAGGATTGCTAGGAAACCAAGTAAAAAAAAAAAAAACCTTTAAAAATAGATGAGTTAATATGCTGATTCAAACTGAGACAGCAGAGACGGTAAACAAGCAAACACTGAGTCAGAAGCTCAATTGTCTATCTGTCACAGTGACAGATTAAGAAACTCTTTATCGACAGTAATTTCTGTATCTGCATTCAAGCAAAGCTTAGTTCCACACATCTTACTCTGTTGTAGTTTCTGATGCTCGTTTGTTTCAAAGGAAAGCATTAAAAAAATAATCAGTTATGTGTTCAAGCAAAGAGCTATAGCTGTTTGAGACAAAATCACTAAACTCATCATCACATTTTTCCCTTACAGAAATTCAACACACCATGGAGGTCCTTCTTTACCTCCATGCCAGTGTATGCCATCATTGTAGCGAACTTCTGCAGAAGCTGGACTTTCTACTTGCTCCTCATCAGCCAGCCTGCTTACTTTGAGGAGGTCTTTGGGTTTGAAATCAGCAAGGTAACAAAAGCCAAACATGAGGAGTTTATCATGTGCAGTCGACAAGCAAAAACCTTTGAGCAGTTATATCAGAAAATAAAGGACATCATTGCAGCTTTGGTGGAATGTTTTGCCGCTGCAGTGGTAAACTTAAATGTCCTCATTTGTACCATTGCAGCTTGCAGCTTATGTTGACCAGTCATGAAGCACTGGCGACAGTTTTGCACCTTAATTGGCAAAAATACGATTTTTAAAAAAGGTGCAGAATTGTGTTTTCTATGATACATATGATTACCAGAAGAACAATGGCTTTAGAGGATGGGGATTTCTAAAGCCATTCTGGCACCATTACAATGGTCTGCACCACCCTGCTGCAAACAAGCAACGGGAGCGCTCAGAGAGTGCAACTTCCTTTGGTGGGAAATGAGCTTTATGTTCCTTCCCCAGGAAGGATCCTGGACCTTGAATTTTTTATTTCAACATGCCTTGATTAGCCATCATTGTGATGTCTTAGAGCACTAACTTGAAAAAATAAAAAGTGTGTTGTACAGCTCTCTCCATGCTCTTTCATATGATATATCTACAATGACATTTATGTTCAAGCACAGCTTTGACCATGCTGAATGACCTTAAAAATCTTGGTGTAAAATTAAGAGTTTTCCCTTTTTTCTTTTGCATTTGAATGTAGTTTGTCTTCCAAGACTTTTCCTTAAAGTCTGCAAGAAACTATATAAATATGTACTTTTCTGTGCCTCATAACCACGTTAGCTTGAGGTCCAGTAATTATCTACAGGCAGATTATAACTGTAGTGACAGAAGTTGCTGCGATAGAGTGGTGAACAGTCTTAGGCCCAGAAGTGAAATGTTTCCATACCCAGGTTTCTGAGAATGTACGTACAATAACAGGACAGAGATCGCACTGTCTGTGCCAACGTCCACTGGGTGTTTTGCACCTGTTAAGGCTTTTTTCTTGTTTTCATCTAGGTGGGGATACTGTCTGCTCTTCCTCATCTGGTTATGACCATCATTGTGCCCATTGGTGGCCAGATTGCTGACTATTTGCGATCCAACCACATCATGACCACCACGAATGTCAGGAAGCTAATGAACTGTGGAGGTAAGAAAGAACCAACTAAAGGGAAGGGAAAATGAAAACTTGCATAAATGAAACAATCACATCTGACACGAATGAAAGAGTTCGGGAAGTCACGGGCAGTGTGAACGTGCTCACATCTGTGAAGAATAAGGGGTGCCAGCGGTGGACCTGACAGGTCTGGCGTTCTCTGGCAAATGCCAGTCAAACGACAGGGCACCTGTCTGTGAGCACAGGTCCCATTCAAGGACATCGAGTTCTCATGCCACGCTCATGGACTCTCATTATCTGTGCAACCTGTAAGGTTATGCTTCCTAAATGGACAGACTGATATCCCCGAAGTCTACAATGCAATAACTAAGTGTTCCCTTAATTTTTTATGGAGCAGCGTATATATGGTCCTTTAATTTTGAGAGGTTAAATTGGCATATACTCAAAATCTTATATAAAATTATTGCAAATTTATGTTGTTTTCTGCATGCACTAACTTTGAAGTGAGTCAAGCAACACTGGAGAAAAAAAGCACAGTACGGCTGTAGGTAATTATGCAGCTAAAAACACAACTGTGGTGAGAAGTCATTTGCCACATAAGGCAAATGATGACTCACTATAAAACAGAAGCCCTACCACTTTCTGCTATTTTTACATTGTAGAGAGAAACCAAACAGCAAACACCAAAGTGAAATGCAGAAGCTTGCAGGGCACTTATCTCTCACCAATCGACAAGACTTCCCAGGCACATTCAGTTAGCAAAAAGTGTGAACGCAAGGCAACAAAATAAGCGCTTGCACTGTAATATGTTAAACTCTTTATATGTCTGTGTGTTTTGTTTGCCTGCATCAGGGTTTGGCATGGAGGCTACTTTGCTGCTGGTAGTTGGTTTTTCACACACAAAAGGCATTGCCATTACATTCCTGGTCCTGGCTGTGGGTTTCTCTGGTTTCGCCATTTCAGGTGAAATATGAAGTGTCCCTTCAAAGATTTTGATCATAAATGATAGGTGACTGAAGGTTTAGCAGCTACATAATTCTGTTTTTATCACAAGATGGTAATAACCTTAATTGTTCCCCACAAGGTTTTAATGTCAACCACCTGGACATTGCACCGCGGTATGCTAGTATCCTCATGGGTATCTCCAACGGTGTGGGCACCTTGTCTGGGATGGTCTGCCCACTTATAGTCGGTACCATGACAAAGCATAAGGTGAGAACTGTTTCTGAATTTTTGACTAACTGATACTAATGTGTGCTTGTAAGTATAATCAACTTTCTCATCCTTCTCTTTCATGTTTTTCTGATAGACGCGAGAAGAGTGGCAGGGTGTGTTTCTTATTGCCTCACTCGTTCATTATGGAGGCGTTATGTTCTATGGTATGCATAGTCTCCTTTCTTGTGCTTCACCAGAGCAACAATAAAAATTCAGAATGATAAAATTTCTGCAAAACTATATATACTTGTCAGCTATCAGTGTTAGAGGTTTAGTTCTGTAACATTCATGTCATTTGTTACCTTACTGAGTTTGTTTCTGCTGCAGGTATTTTTGCATCTGGAGAGAAACAACCTTGGGCAGAGCCAGAGCAGCTGAGTGTTGAGAAATGCGGGATCCTGGATGAGGACGAGCTTGCAAATGAGACGGAAGAACTGTATCGCACAAGTGGTGGCGTGGGCTATGGAGCCACGAACCAGGGATCGGATCCCAACGGAGGCGGTGGCATGGCTGGGGGAGGAGGAGGAGGCTGGGTGTCAGACTGGGACAAAACTGAGGAGTATGTCCAACCAGCCGGAACCAATAATTATCTTTACGGAGGAGAGGGCGACCGAGAGTTATAACATTAAACCAGCAGAAACAGTTTTATCAGCAATGTGGAATTTTACTCAATGGCAAAACTGGTGGGAATGTGGGGATGGACAATTTTCAGCAGGTCTGACTATTTTATCATAAATTAACAATTTCACGGAGGCTGCACAGTAGAGGTGAAGACAGTAGTAAACGTAAAATGTGTTTGTGCATGAGTGCAGTCGTTATACACTGTGTGGCAGAATGGTTTCACCAGCCCACCTTCAGCCATGTTGGAGGACGGCTTTAGGCCTGGTGTGGCTTTCTGTGATGCTTAGCCATAGTCACTGTAGAAACTGGACTGACATGACATGGATTTTATTTCTATGCCTCTTATTTGTATACACATCCACATCTTTAGGCGCACAATGATCACACTGACTTTTTAGGAGTAATTAATATCTATTGAGATTGTCATATTAGTTTTAATGACAGGGGTGGCCAAGAGAGAAACAAACTGCTGTAGACTAAATGTATTAGTCTTCCTTGTCAAATGGTACATTTACTACGTAGAATTGTTTTTTTGTTTTTTTATTTAACCCTCATCTAATTATAAAACTAAACAAAAAAAAATATCTGTAACCATCTGTTAAAATACGCTCATTTATCTTCAGGTTTGCTGATGATATAGTAATTTCTGGATGTAGTTTCTCCATTAATATATGATTGAACATAGCCACCACTGGCCACCCCTTGTCTCTGCCCCTGGCCCCAACAGAGTATGCAAGGTATTAATGCAATGTTATGACAGGTTTGGGTATATTTTTTTTTTCATTGTTGTCCTTAACGTGCACATTTTAGAAAAAAAAAAATCATGTGCCAATACAACACAATATATAATGTTCTGTAGTATTGGTTTATTCATCCACTGAAAAAGGAACTGAACATCTTCAAATAACACCACATCTGGCTTTCTGGGAAGTCTACATAGTCATTTTAGATGCAGTTTTTTAACCACTGTATGTAGAGGACTACTACCTTGCCTACTAGGGATAGGATTAGAATAAATCTCCAGCACATCGACGTCCTCTCTTAAAATTAGACTCTTAGGTTAGAGACTGTTTTTCTTTCTGTTTCTAGTTAGCGCATTTTGCAAAAACTCCAGAACTTTGTTTTGTATGATTTACATCTAATACATCCCCTATTGATATTATTTTGTTCTGCTCCATCTGTGGGGCTGGCATCAGAGGAAGCAGTTTGCAGTGCAGTGGCAAAGCACAAACAGCACCAAGCTGAGGCTGTGGGGTCAGTTTTGTAGCATTCTTATTTAAAGGTGGACTTTAAATTGAATTTATATTAGTGCTGTCAGCGTTAACGCGCCAAAATTGGCAAATCCCCGTTAACGAGTTAACAGAGATTAATCCGTGTGAGGGGTTACTCGGCGTAAATGTGGCTTCAACGTGTTAACGCCGTCATCACCACTAACGTGATTAACAATTAACCCATCTGGAGCGCAGACTGACTGAAAATCCCTGAAATGTCTCTGTCAACGCATTTCGGGCAGTTTGTCCAAAGTTTGTTCATTCTGCGCTCCAGACGGGTTGAGTGCAAAATTTTAATCGCGTTAATCGTAATGGCCGCGTTAATGCCGTATTGATGCGTTAACTTTGACAATATAAATTAAAACCAAGGCCAATTAATAAAAATGCTGAAAATCATAAAGACATTTCTCTGTACAATTCATTTCTGTAATTAGATGTGGTCATGTATCTAGTTAGTCATTGACTAGTAATGGGATGGTACTGTTTACTGATAGGCTTGATATTAAATGTTAGGATTTTTACTGTTTCTGTCATTTTTCATTCATTTTTTTTTTTTGTTTAATGTTCTGTTCTTAATTATAAACTAAATCTATATGTAAAAGCATGTGGAGAAATATTGAAGAATAAAACTTGGAGGTGATAGCTTCCACAGTAGTCACAAATCTTTATATTTGGCAGTTTATCCTCATGCATTGCTGCCATTTTAATGTTTTAACCTTTCATATGAGACGGTGCAGAGTCTGTCTTGATGACTACGCCTGATTTTTACTCTACTGTAAAACAAAACATCTGTTTTGTCCATGTCAGCTCGCCTCTGTTTCATTCATGATTCAGGCACTAAGAATGTAGGTCTTAAACATTCCTGACCCTTGGTTTCATGTTACCCCTAATGCTCTACTCCATCCCAGACAGAATATCGATCACTGAGCTTAACTGTAAGCAGCATGGAAATGAAGCGGAAAAATAGATTTTGACGGCACAGCCGGTAAGAAGCACAAAGCCTTGTGGTCTCTAAAATCACTGCTATCATCCTGCATCCATTTGCAATGGAACATATAACATATTATATATGATACCTGATAGCCATGAAGCAATACATCCTGTGTAATTTACTTGCCCTATTGTATGTCAGTATGAAAGTTGTGCAGAGGCAAAGGACACAGTAAAGAATGGACAAAAGAGAGCTGGAAGACCTGGAGAAGTACAGCACTGTAAAGGTCAGCACCAGTTTTCTATTGAGATCAAATATCGTGTGTGTGTGTGTGTAACTATTACTGGAACTATAGTAGATTTCCTCTGTGATCACAGCAATACACTCTAAGTTTTCAAACCACAAACAACAACAAAACATGACATAGCTTATTACCATCGTATATACATTTTATTTAGCACAACCAGTAAAAATGCAGAAACAGTGTGTTAAAAAAACAACACCCTATGTTTCAGTAGTTTGTTGAACAATCTCAAGCAGCAGTAACTTGAAGTGTCAACTCAGTGACTGCAAAGTGTCCATTCTCTGCGGCTTTAAAACAAGCCTAAATCATTAACCCTCCGCCTCTGTGTTTGACGGTTGGTAAAGTTGTTGCTTCACTGCAAATTGGTTCCTGGTTCAAATATCCTGTGTGGCTCAGGCCCCACATTACATTACATTGGTTAGGGCTGCGTTCGATATTGGGCAAACATCTTCTTTCTGGTCTTGTCTGTCCAAAGCACATCATTAAAGAAGTTGTGTTGATTCGTTCAGATGCAACTTTTTAAATTTAAGTTCTGCTGCCATATTTTTAAAAAGAACAAAATTCCTCTCGACAATCCTTTTCAAACAAGTCATACTTGTTCAGTCTTATTGTGATGTCACAAACTTTAGCATTTAACATGCTAACTGAGTCCTGTAGAGTGTGAGTGGCAGCTCTTCGGGACTTTTGCAGTTTCTGTTAGTATTGCGGTCTGACCTTGGGGGGGAATTAGCTGTGATGTCCACTTCCACAACTGTATGACTATATTCATGAATATATTTAATATTTTTTTAAGTTGTGAATAATCTTTTTCGCTGCAGAATAACGGCTTTCTCAAGTTGATGTGGAACAACTTAATCTTTCACACATTGTTTCTCAACTTTTGCTTAGATTTTGTTAAATAAATGACGACAAAGTGCAATCTGTAATCCGTGGTTGTTCATCCGAGTTTGTATTTAAATGATTCTACACATAGTGAGGACCAGAGGATTTTTTAACACGTCCTATATGTAAAACCTTAGAAGTAAAAGAGGATGCGCTTTCTTTATCACTTCACTGTAGATGCATTGTACATTTCACAAGTTTATAAAAAGAGTCTTATAAATACACTATACAAACAGTATAGGAACTAGCCCAAATTGTTTAAAAGAAAAAAATATGTTTTAATTATTAAATGAGGAGTAATGGTAGTGAAAGATACCATTAGCTGAACTCGCTGTAAGCTGAGCCTAAGCACTATTATAGTCATATTAACACAGAGGCCTTTATGCTAGTCAGCACAGTCCTGCAGTGATTTGCACTGTTGCCTTAATGTTACTCTCTGCAATCCCTTAAGAAATTGGTGGATGCATCTATGACTTTATTTACTAACGGTGATGGTAAAGGCAGGAAATTTGACCTAGTATTTTGAATTTTTGGTGTTTTGATATAATTTTGTATTATGGTTTATTATTTAATGTTCATTTAGTAGTCCTGAGTTCATTCTATGTTAGTTTCTTGTACATTTAGGCTCCCCTTGTGTCTTTGTCTTCTGTGTGCCTGTGTTTATATATGTTTGTTGGAGTCCTTGTGTCTTGTTTCCTTCCTTGTATGTCATTCCATGTTCCCCCCAGCCCGTCATGTCTCTCTTGCCCCCTCTCTCTTATGCTCCCTCACTCCCCCTCTCGTCTGCCTTTCCTTCACTCCTGTGTCAAGCCTGTGTGTCAGTCTTGCATTCCATGTTCAGTGTGTTTAGTTTTGGTTCCTCTGTCTCATTGTGTATAATTTGTTTCAGCTGTGTTTCCCGTGTTTCCTGTTTCCTTGTCATTCCCGGTGTATTTGAGCCCTCTGTTTCCCTCTGTCCAGACTAGCAATCTCCGTCATTCCCCGCCATATATTCCAGTTTGCGTATGTTATACGCTTCCCAGTTTTAGTTTTGTATTGTTTAGTTCAACAATAAAGCTACCTTTTGGGTTCAGTTTGTCTCCTATATATA
>VOQK01039071.1:3326-16597 GCA_015052645.1 Benitochromis conjunctus
CTGCCGGCACGTTCATAGATGGTGGCCAGATCGGTGTACATGTAGCCAGGAAAACCTCGACGCCCGGGCACTTCTTCTCGGGCAGCAGAGACCTAAAGGTGACAACGGCAAGGAGAATCAAGAAACAAGCCTGTAAATAGATTTCCTTTTTATTTGAATCAAACCTGAAATAATGTTGTGTTATTTATTTTGGTCACTGGTATTGGAACGCCTTGGCATTTATATAGCCTAGTCTTTATTAGTCTCACTGGCCAGTCCATATACTTACATTTAACCATATATCCTTAGTGCTTTTATTCTATGAACTTTATTTTCCACACATCCACGGCAACCTAATGTGTGTGTCTTTGGCCTATGGGAGGAACCTGGAGTACACTGGAAAAGGAAGAACATACAAACTCCAAGGTCTGAAGCAGAAACGTTCTTGGTGTGAGGTGATGGTGGTGCTACCCACTGTGACACTGGACCAAGGTTAAAAACTACGTAGGGAATTATTCCCTCCAAGTCCAACATATTTGGACAAAGCCACTATAGGAGTGTTTTCACACACAACTGATTTAAATTTGGCTATAAAAACAATTCAAAGGTTCATACATTATCATTCTGAAGTATTCATCCTGAGGGTAAAGAGGCTGCAAAACTGAATTTGGCATTCAAATTGAAGAAATACAATTTTTCTAAGACTCAAAACAAAGATACAAACACTGCCCTTTACTTCTGAAGAGTCAAGTGATGCCAACTCTTCCATTTTTGTTACAAAAGAGGCAAAGAGCTGGTTGGAAATGTTGCCATTCTGTTTTAGACCCTCTACAAAAATGACCAAAGCAAATCTTTGTTCTAAAAGTTAACCGAATTCAGAGCAAGAGGGACAGAAAATGGATCCTATTCATCTCTGGTTTCAAAGGTTGATGGGCAGTCTACACTACACTCAGCAGCAGAGTCAATACAAAATTCAACCTTCACGTTTGTGAATGGAAACAGAAGTTAAATGTTAATGTCCTGGCTCTTTGTACATGCTGAATTACCCATCAAGTTGCCCGAGTCTCAGTTGACTATTGGTGCAGCCGTACATGTGCCAAGGTTATGGACAGCAAATGCAAGAACAGAAAACACACATGCACCCTTTAAAAACCCACACTGTGCTGTGCCAACATATTGAAACAGCAAACTGTGCAACACAAAAGGATTATTACGGAGACACAAAAGAGTGAGTCGAGAGGACCCGACTCCTCGCAACAAGGAGAAAGGAGGGCAGTGGGTGTGAGGAGAGTGGGGATTGGGGGGGGTCCATTTCCTTTTAAAGCCAGACCTATAATAATGAAGTTAAGGCATTTCCTAGTAGACTGAAGGACACATTATCCTCCCTTTCAGCAGGAGCTCATGACTTCACTGAGTCTATCACCTTTGTGCTAATGTTGCTGAGATTTTACATTGGTGGTGTGTCGACTTTGTGCCACGGTTTGACGCTTAGAGTGCTGCTTGACAAAGGATTCAATATTTACGATACCCTAATGAAAATATATGGTATATATGTGGCATAATGTGATAAAATAAGAGAGAAATGACAGAAAGCCAGTGACAGTGAGAGCAGATGGAAAAGCTTTGGTATCTGCATGTAAACCTAAAGTGAAAACCAGTTCTGGGATGTAATAATGAGAAGAACTCACTGAACATTAGTGTCACCGAGTATGTTAACTCTTTTATACAGATGACACTTGGGTATTTGATCAACTCGTCAGATGCTTGTTCAAATAAATCAACCTGAAGGGATTTGTTGAGCTGATTTGCATTTACCTGGGATATGGCAGCATCTCAAGTTTCCAGCATTGCTTAGTAAAGCCTCTTTCACAATGGATATCTAATCCACAAACGCCCATGAAGATCTGGCTTTTGTTTTCATTGAGAGAGGTACAACTTGCATGCAATTACACAGTAAAAAGCCTGCCTTCAGAGGCATTTATTGCCTCCGGCAACCGATATCAGCGATGGAAACGTGACAACGTGAGGCAAAATGTTCACCTTTTTTGTAAAGCAGCATGATGACATGAGCTAATGTTGTCGTGAACACACCAGCGACACTTACAGTTTTAGGGAACAGCTTTATATTAGGTGACCAACGAGTTTCGGCTTGTGACCTTCATCTGGGTCACCGCAAAATGTCAAACAGTGTGTGTTTGAATAAAAAACTGGAAACAGAGAAAAATGAAAGACATTATAATTCACCTTTATTTTTTTACAGGCACTGAGGCCATGAAACCCAGTCAGTGAGGTGGTAATATTAATTTAACCTCCTAGGACCTGGCGTCCACATATGTGGACATCACATTTTTGGTTGTCTAAACCGAAATACTAAATCCTGCTCTACATGGGCCGGATATCCTCTTACGAGGACATTGTACTGCCACTGTTCTATCAAAATGTAAAAAGAATGTCCTCATATGTGGATCTCAGTTTCCTCAGAAACAGAAATTCGGTAAAAAACAAAATCAGGCCAGTCTTTGTTTTTACATTCATCAGGTCCCAATCAGCCCAAATAGCAAAGAGAAATTATGAATGCATGCCATGAACGGGTTCGGGTCCTAGGAGGGTAATGAGAAAATAAAGAGAAGCATTCTGGTTTATAGAGGTTACACCCTGCAGGCATGAATGAGGATTTATCTACTGATGAGTTTCTGTGAACTTTACTTTTGTGTTTGTATGTTTTTAACTACATTTGTGTATTGTTTCTCCCTTTTGTAATGCCCCTGTACTTACTTTATTTTTATATTAACTGGTTTGCATTTTTCTGTGTAATTTTGAGTACGAATTTCTTTTAGACATGCAGGGATTTTTTTCCCCCCTCATCTGTAGTGGTTCAATCCAGAACCTATTTGGGCTGTGGCTGAACCAATTAACTAACCAATCAGCCAGTGCCACCTCGTTAAATGTTAATTGGTCAGCTTGTTTATTTATGAAGGTGTGATTGGTCCACTTGGATATTCTCTGTTTCCTGTTTTTCATTCAAACACACACTGTTTGACATTTTGCAGTGACCCAGATGAAGGTTTACAAGCCGAAACGCGTTGGTCACCTAATTGAAGTGTCACTGGAGTGTTCACGACATCAGATCATGGTCTTCACCATGCACCTTGGAAGTAGGTGAAGCTGTGCCAGAAAAATGAGTGTCTGAGTTAATGTTGTCACCACCATTGGTTCCATTTAAGCAGTGTTGAAATGTTCTTTGGGCATTAATATTAGGGTTAGGGAATATCAGTGGCGTTGTGGCAAATTTTTTAGTCAAAGAATGGAGCGGACATCAGATGTAGAACTGTTAGTCTTTATATTAGACTTCGAAAAAAAGAATTGCATACAACAGACAAAACATAATGGCTTCCCGGAAAAACTCTTTTTTTTACTTCCCCCCAGGAATGACGGGAAAATGCCATCCCCCACAAGATACATACAGTGAACGCTCTTTCCTGGCAAAAGGCAAATGTATTACCAACAGCTCAATAAACATATGGCTGGCCACACATCACCCACAATAACCAAAATATGCTGTCATCATATCAAATCAAATATAATAAAGTCACAACAGGCGTCACTGTTGGTTAAAGAATTCAAGGCCAAGAGTTGCTAGTCAGGTTAAGAAACAAACAGGACTTTTGCTTTATTTTTTATTATGGGACTCATGTAAAATACCAAGAATATTTCAAATTTGGATTTTTTTTTATCAACATCTAAAGAGATCCAAAGACACTTCAGATCACAATGGTAAATGTAAATGTAATGGTTGACAGTAAATGTATGAATCTTTGCTTAGTAGATTAAACAGTCTTTCATAAAAGTCTTTACTGGTCTTACATAAAGAAAAGGAAAAACAGTGACCATTATGACTGTGTAACACTCCAAAAACATTCATCTACATATAAGGCAACACATGTATCTGCATTTAAAAAAACAACAACACAAATGACAAAAAGCAGTATAGTTAATGATCTTAATACAGATCATTATATTATCCAGTTCATTATATTAAGTGTTGTGGGAATTATTGGGATTTGGCATTTATGCTAATGCTATTTGATAAGCAACACCCACCTAAACAGTAGTTGAGCCAAAGAAAGTAAAGGCAGGTAGTCATACCTCTCTCAGAGCTTCAGCATAGGAACTCATGTCAGTGAGGATGACCAGGACATGTTTCTCACACTGGTAGGCCAGGTACTCTGCTGTAGTCAGAGCCAGGCGGGGAGTGATGATACGCTCAATGCTAGTTGGTCGCAAGAGAAAAGCAAGTGAAGATCTTGAGTAGTTCTTAGTCCATGAGGCAAACAATTAAGAGTAAACATAGCAGTCTGCATGCAGAACATCAGCCAGAATGAATACACACAATGACTAGTAGCACTTCTTGAGATCATTTCTGAATCTTACGTGGGGTCGTTGGCCAAGTTCAGGAAAAGGCAGACATTGTCCATAGAGCCATTTTCCTCAAAGTCTGACTTGAAGAAACGGGCAGTTTCCATGTTGACCTGAAACAGATACCATAAGCCCATTCAGAAATTATCTATGCAACATTACTGGCTTCACAAACTGTGAGGCGTCCTTCTAGAGAGGTGCAAGAAAGTTTGAGGGTGCACAAAAGGAGAGACAAGAAGGAAAGATACACCTGTTCTTTAGACTGCATGCAGTAAGCTATTCTGTCAAGATGGGAAAGCAATGTTTGTAATGCAACATAACTAGGTAGATGTCCCGGGGCGTGGCCAGTGGGGCGTGGTCTGCAGTGCCGCTCTGCAGGGGAGGCGGACGCACCTGAGCGGCATTCGCAATCACGCCTTGCCGGCTTAAAGTGTTGGCTAACTCCTGTCATTATTGTTGGTGGTGATGTGTTCGGCTGGTGGCTGAAAAGCTGCAGCCGTGAGTGTGTTTGTAAACAGCAACAGTGTTCATTCCATGTTTATGTGTTCATAAAGAGATGCTGAAAAGCATGGAAACATCACCGGGTCTGTCGTGGCATTGTGACAGTAGATAAATAAAATTCCACACTTACAGTTCAGTTTACGTCACTAAAAGAAACCACATGAAAAACACTTTCATCATCCTTCTTCCTTCTGTTGCATTTTTAACTCAGAAATGGAAATTCGAATACCGGTTTGTGTGTGGTAGGTTTGCAACATGAGTACGCAGGTGAGTCGTCCACTGTCGGCAACAAACACAGTTGCACAAATTTACTATATAGCACATTTGACTGCAGAGATGAAAAATGACTGTGAGAACCACATTCAACCACGATAGAGTCAATGGAGGGAGCCACAGTTTACCATTAGGTATCAGGATGAAATCCTTGGACCCACTGTCAGACTCTACACTGGGCCACGACAATGCCCAGCCTCATGTGGCAAGTGTTTCCAGGAAGTTTCTGGAGGATGAAGGAAATGATACCATTGGCTGGCTCTTATGCTCAGCCTATGAAGTAAATGCAAAAGAACACCCAGAACAATGTTTGTCATTTCACTAGGAGCATCACCTGACACTGTTACTCATGCATACAAGCGCGTGGGGGCCATACAAACTACTGAGCTGAATCTTAGGCTCAGGAATCTTTCATAGCAAGTTATCAAACAATGCACCCGCATAGGGGTGGACCATTTCAGGTGTTCTGTTGACTGAAGTTTAGACTACGTCCACACGTACCTGGGTAATTTTGAAAACGGAGATTTTTCTATGCGTTTGCACCTGTCGTGCACCCTTTTTACATGTCTGGATGTTAAACTTTATTGTAACACCTGGGAAAGCAGCCACACTACATATTTTATTTGACATAAAAGATTTGGGGTGATTTTAACCCGACAGCTCCAAAAAAAGCCCCTAAAAACAAAGTTCTGAGAACTTTACAGACACTTTTGGACCATCAAACTCAATTAGTATGTGAATCAGCTCTGTGAAAGTTAACATTCTGACTTTAACAAAGACTTGCTCATTTAACAGTGTATTACAGTCATGCCTGAAAGGTGTTGAAGCATAGCAAAAGGCTTTTACAATCGAGAAGTCATCATTCATGCAGTCAGCTGTCAACCTGAATTTTTTTAAATTCCCTGAAGAATGTCAAATATATATTTGCAAAAAAATAAAACATTTATTTTACCCGGTTAATATGATTTTTGCTCCTGAACATCAGCTTACAGTGTCTGCACATCAGGACGTCACCTTTATCCTCACACAGGATAGTCAGATGTCGTCTGTGCAGCGTGAGCAAACTTTGTTTTGGAGAAGACCGGTTCACGTACGTATGTGGATCCAAAGATCGTCAGGACCCCTAAGCCAAACTTAGATGTTCATATAAGCGTCGGGGATGGCGTTCCATGTTTCGAACACAAGTTTGTCCGGTTTGGGAAGGTTTTCAACATCACCTCATTCTTGACCCTGAGTAAGAACGGCCTTCTGACGGGCAGCTTCAGGATCAGCTGTCCAGCGTTTGAACTTGGACACCCATATATCTTTGTCAGTGATGTGGGCCAGTTTCATCTCAAATCAGATGACTTACACCTGCAGCAAATGCAGTCATGTTCAACAGGGATGGATGGATGGTCCGGGACAGGAAAGACACTCTGAACAGAATCACTTCCCAGTCGATGTTTGCACTGTGGTGACTGCAAATACTCTGAGTCTATCACATTGTGAGCTTGTTAGAAATCTCTTTTGCAGAGTGACAAAGTACCTCTCACTGTAAATCTCTGACAAACACTGCCAACTTGCACTTGAATGCCAAAACCTCTTCCAGCATGTGCCAGGCTGCGCTGTCATATCTCCCATGAAGTGTAGCTTTTCCTGCCACTCTGGCTGTTCCAGCTCAGGAAATGGGATCCCTTTTCTTCCCAGGAAAGTGTTCACCTCTTCCAGACATGCAGCAAAGCGCTTCAGCACTTCCCCCGTGGTCAGACTTTGTTGTGCAGCAGGATGTCCACCTCCGTCCAGTAACAAACAGCACTGACAGTGATTTAAACCATGACTTTGTTGACAATCTGAATGAGAAGAGTCATTACTTCTCAGGGAAAAGTTTGGTGCAGTGTGTAGTGAAATATCAGCAATGTTCTAGCCAGTGACGTCTGCAGTAAAGCTACAAAGCCCTGCTGTGCTCCAGTCATACTGGGTGCCCTATCAGCAGCCACTGACACCAGGTGACAGCCTCACACCCGTGTTTGTCCTGTTAGTGGGATCTAATCGTTGCTTTCTGTGGCCCAGCAGAGTCCACATATCAGCAGAGCACTGCTATCACCTTGGTCTTTGGACTCATTCACAGACCACTGAGTATGCCAAAGCTCAACTGATGTCTTTAATTTGCTGTCTGGTGACGTTTTCTGTCTCTTACAGTCTGCAGAGAGAGGCATATCTCTGATTCTCTGCACAATTTCACTTGTTTTTTTAAGTCTGAGGAGAGATATTCTGAAATCTTCTTTTATATATTCTCCATCTGTTAACAGCTTCCTGTGCCTGACTATTTCCCGAGCGGCCACAAAACTAGCACATGTAGTTGAATCAGTTCTGAGGTGATGTTTTCTCCTCTCAGCTCCATCCAGATATTTTTCAGCAAAGGCTTCGTGTTTATTCTGGGAATGTTTTGCAACATAAACTTTGTGTTGTTGTTGTTGTTAAGCACAATGGTAATCTACTTTCATCAGCAGTGAAAACAAATCAATCTGCACACGTGGCATTAAAGCTGTTTTCAGAAACTTTTCTTTTCTTCGATTTTTCCATGTCTGGGCTGAAAAAGGTCAATAAATCGCAGGCAGGTGTCACACATCGGCGTTTAGGACACACAGTTTTAGTGTCTTATTCTAATGTTACAAAATCACCATAATCTTCAAAATCTAGAATGACATTTTAAGAAGTAACAAACTAAGATAAAAATAAATTCAAGTAATTTAAATGACTGATTTTTAAAGTGGCGGCGAACCGCAGCAAAGGGTCACATGCAGCTCTGGCACCGCTGGTTAGGATGGAGCAAGAGTTTCAGTTGGAGGTGTGAAGTGCAGCACAACGTTTCAACCTGACTCACATACATGCTGTGATTGTGCACACTGTGTCTTAAAATGCATATCCAGGTAATGCCTTATATCATTTGCTATTAACACTGCTTATCCACAGTCGTCGCACACTAACCACAATTGGATATGAACTGCATAAGGTGAAAGGATGAAGGATTACATTTAGCAAGTGAAGCAAGTGTGTGTGTGTGTGTGTGTGTGTGTGTGTGTGTGTGTGTTTCCTCGGAGGTCAAGCCATTACAATTGAGCATTACAACAGATGGAAGGAGCAGCTGAGGAACACAGAACTTGATATGGGGAGGCTGACGGTGGCCTTTGAATGACTAAGCTGTCTACATGGCTGGGGGATATGCTCAGAGGTGCAGAAATAACAAGGGGGACTTAAAGGTTAAATCACCTGGTGAATAAAGGAGAAAATGCAGGGCGGGAGGAGGGAACAGGGTGTCACATCAAGGTTAAGAGGGGGATTAAAGCCACAGATGGGGTGGGAAGAGTTTGAAAAGCTGAATGCTGCAATTTGTCTGCTTACCCCCATGGCTGCGAAGACAATGGCAAAGTTGTCTGCACTATAGTCCATCACATCCTTGGACTTTTGCACCAGGCCAGCCTGACGACAGATTTGGGCAGCAATCTGAAAGAACGAACAAGAAACAGGATCAGACAGACAGATTCAGACAGACAGATACAGACAGTCAGATACAGACAGTCAGGTTCAGACAGTCAGGTTCAGACAGACAGATTCAGACAGACAGATTCAGACAGACAAACAAATACAGTCAGATACAGACAGTCAGATACAGACAGTCAGATACAGACAGTCAGGTTCAGACAGACAAACAAATACAGACAGATACAGACAGTCAGGTTCAGACAGACAGACACAGACAGACACAGACAGACAGATACAGACAGATTCAGACAGACAGATACAGACAGACAGACAGATACAGACAGACAGTCAGGTTCAGACGGACAGACACAGACAGACAGACGGACAGATACAGACAGACAGACGGACAGAGACAGACAGACAGACAGACAGACACAGACGGACAGACACAGACAGACAGACGGACAGACACAGACAGACGGACAGACACAGACAGACAGACGGACAGATACAGACAGACAGACGGACAGCGGGCTCCCAGTCAACAAGAGGCTGTGAAACAACATCTACTGCAGCGTCTGCGTATCAACACCAAATTCCATCCGAAAGCTTCACCTGAGGTTCACAATGAGCATTTACAGGCAGAAAGACTACAGCTGCTATTATTTATGAAACCAAGACAACTATAGCCAAGTACTCATAACGCTGACTGAACATCTAAGTATCCCATTTCTGATTTTGGTCTTTTTACCTTTTCATGTTTTAAATTCTGTTGTTGGTTTTTTTTATCATTTTGAACACATCCCTACATAAACCACTAACATGACATATAAGCCTGAAGAGACGCTGTGTCATTGTTGTGAATGTGTGAAATCGTCGCACAAAGTTAGGCCCTGACCTCTCTATGCACCTTCAATTCAGCCACCTGGGCGACAGACAAAAAGACTACATGGATGACCTCTGTCACATGTGCTTAATGACACAATGAAATTTTCATGTCATCCTGATGGCGTGACAAACAGACCATAATCAGGTGGAGAACGCATCACGTGTTTGTTTGGCCAGTTCGATCATGTAGTTTTAAAATGATACCGGGCCTGCAGCTCCAGTTATGCACAGCTGATTAAACAAAGTGCTCCTTCAATCAGTCATTTGCTCTGGGAAGCATCGTAACTGTCAACAATGCCACATTTCCTTTTGTGGGCACACTGGAGAAAATGTTGGAAACTCACAGTTTAAAAATTACAGCATCTGAATGTGCGTTTGTGGCCACATGATTCATTTGCTCACTCTAGCACTGCTTTGGTTTTAGAACAATAATGGTTTTGAATATCACATAAACAGGATTACAATAAGCAGCATCAGCTGGTCTTAGATCAGCGAGCTGCTCTGTCACTTTTTAATGCCCTACGTGTTTAGCAGAGCTATGATATCCAAACAGCAGAAATGAGGCTGATGATTGAATCCAAACAATAAAGTTGGTGCTCTCGAGTTGAACACACTGAATCTGAGTCAACTTTATACAGCGAGGGATATTTGGGGATGATTGAGTCTGAACATGAACGTACTATAGCTGAGTCACAAGTTTCCACTGTGAGGCACAAAAACTTCCAAAAAGGAAACAAAACAGCTGTCGTGTGACACAGAAGGACAACAGCTACCACTTACTGATGTTCAACATTTCCATTACAACACTTCCACAAAACTGGACATGAACATATCCCAAAGCATTTAGCTCAAAGCTTTGAGCTCCAAGTGGCAAAAAGGCTTTGTTTTTTCCAAAGATGACCCCATGGCAGCTGTGAGCTCTTTGTATGATACTACAGTTTGGCAAACCTATCAGATCACAGCCACAGTGTGCATAAAGGTTTGTGTTACAGCTGTGAGTTTAGGAGAAATGGGTTCAAGATGACAGACTACAAATTAGGGCTGCACTGATGGACTGAGTGATCAGCAGGAGCTTCAGGTGAATTCTTTTCATCTTCTTTTACCAATAATATAATAAATAATCAATATCATTACATTCATAATGAATGTAATCTGCCCTGCTATGGTTTTAATGTCAGCATCTCTGCATATAACCGACACTTGCACCACATATGCAGTGCATGTATAGTGCGCATATATACACAAATCCACGTCTTTGACGTGAGTGTGGATCAGGAAGAGCGACACGTATCCATTACTCTCATCTCAGAAGAGAAGAAAACACGAGCTGGTGTTTCTGTTTGTTTGCATTAATCCAACTTTATTTCCTCTCCTCAGCCTCAAGACAGTTTTAAAAGCAGTCGGCAGAACTACAGACCTAAATAAAAAGTATGTAAGTGGCAAATGTATCTGTAATATCTGTCCACTTATTAGGAGGATGCTAAACCATCCATCACTGTACATAAATGCTGCTCTCCCACTAGTATAGCATGTTCTTTCTCTGTATGCAGGAAGTGGGAAATAAACTCTGTGGCGTGGGTCTCTGGCTGGTGACTTTGGGGTGTTTTATTTTTGTTATTTGGACCACAGAGCATGCATTAAGTGAGTGAACTTTAACCCCCTCTGGTCTTGGTGATACAAACTAAGAACAAGACTGTCCAACCCATATAGACACAGTTTCCTTTTCTTCTGTTTTTTTTTTTACTCCACGCACTTCTTCCTTGTCAAAATCTGCTTAAAATACCAAATGAACACAGGAAGTAATACAATAGGTTTAATTAAGTTACTCTTGTTGCAACAGACTACATACAACAGGAAGGGTCACCTTATTTTGAGTTTTCTGCCTAAACTGGCGCAGACTCCAGTGGCATCACGTGACAATGCTATCAGAGTTTGCTCTGAAGCCACTATAGACACTATACATGAAAATAATACACTTTAATGTAAGGGTTTGGCAGCAAATATCAGCTATTATTTAGGTATGCTCTGGTATTTATGATGGGGATTGAACGAAGATAAATAGAGATATTCAATGTTTCCAGCGGTACCCAGTGGCCCAGCATTTTACCAACATTGAGAAATCTTGGCTTCGTCCCTTGTCACTAAAAAAATAAAATGGTATGCTGATCTCACCTCATTGTGGGGCAGCCCAGCAGCAGAAAAAATTGGGATCTTCTGTCCTCTAGCAATGCTATTCATGCCATCAATGGCTGAGATGCCAGTCTGGATCATCTCCTCAGGGTAAATACGGCACTGAGGATTGATGGGCTGACCTGGAACACAGAAACATCTATTCAGCTAGGCACAAAGAAAGCAATGCCACGCTTCACTGTTCATCATATAGGTCAGTCCCAACAGACTTGACCAGACAAAACACATGCAACAAAAAAAACGTAAGAAGAAAATTGTGATAAGAATAAAGGCTGTGCAATTGCTTAAATGGAAAGTGAGATTATTAATCTGACGTGAACCATCAGCATCAATTATATCATGTTATTCTGGAACACTGCTCATTCATGTTCTCTAATAAAACTCCTCTGAGCATAGTTTACATTCTAGTTACAGTGACTACATACTGAGTCAATGAAAATATTTTCTATTAAAGTTTCAACATGCTCTTATGAGCTGCAGTAATTAAAAAAAATAGTACAAGGACAACAGCTACATTAGACAAATGACTGTTAGGAATTCTGCCAATTAAATTGTTGCTTACTTACTATATGATCAAAGGGTAACTGCATTTATATAGCACTGTTCTAGTCTTACTGCCTGCTTAAAGTCAAACACAGACTGGTACAGGTCAGTATCTGACACAAAAACTTCTGACAGACCTTTCAGTTAGTGAATAACCTGGTCTGCCATCATGAGCAATGAAGGGTGGAGAGAATTAGTCACAACTCATTAGTGACTTTCACTGGGGTTATCCAAGGATTTGTACAAAGACCTGCTTTCAGGACCTCTCACTCATGTGGTTCACTGGCACTAATCTATCAATATTTTACAACACCATGTCATACGGTGTAGCTGCCATAGGACTGAAGCCACTGTCGTCCTATAGGATGACAATGAGCCTGTGACTCATTGGCTCAAGGCTGTGACTACTGAATAAACGTGTATTGTTTCTACCCTTGAGAACAGCATTAGTATTCACTGCATTTTGTGGATAAAGTACGAGTTTTGATGATAAATGAAGGTTTGTAGAACCCCAAATGTTTGACTGGTCGGGTTTATTGTAGCGGTAGGGAAAAAAATCGATGCAGCATAGTATAGTGATATTTTACATGGGAATATTGGATCAATACAGGAAAATTGAATATCAATATTTAACTATCCATCCATCCATCTTCCTCCGCTTATCCGGAGCCGGGTCGCGGGGGCAGCAGCCCAAGCAGAGAAGCCCAGACCTCTCTCTCCCCAGCCACCTCCTCCAGCTCATCCGGGGGAACACCAAGGCGTTCCCAGGCCAGCCGAGAGATATAATCTCTCCAGCGTGTCCTGGGTCTGCCCCGGGGCCTCCTCCCAGTGGGACATGCCCGGAACACCTCACCCAGGAGGCGCCTAGGAGGCATCCTTGTCAGATGCCCGAACCACCTCAACTGGCTCCTTTCGATGTGGACGAGCAGCGGCTCTACTCTGAGCCCCTCCCGGATGGCCGAACTTCTCACCCTATCTCTAAGGGAGAGTCCAGCCACCCTTCGGAGGAAGCCCATTTC
>VOQK01039096.1:10537-22483 GCA_015052645.1 Benitochromis conjunctus
TATTTTGTAAAAATTATTTTTTTTTTTTTTTTTTTTTTTTTTTACAGTGCATTAGTATTTTTTTTACATAAGGGGGAATGATCTATAATGTTTATGTTGTTCTTCGCCCTTTTCTTGACCAGACCCCTGTGCAGGATCAACTTGAGTGTCCCAGTCCTAGACTGTTTCTTTAACCAGGAGAACCCTAGGCCTGATTTTCACCTTAGTCGCTGTTGCTCAGTCTACTGAACCAGGATCAGAGACATGGATGGGGTGCCACAGTTGAGACCCTGGTTTTTCTTTTCTGGTTGACGAGTGGAACATCCTATTAGAGTGGTCTCAAAAGTGTTTGGATGATTCGTTCTATTCTCCACTACACCGTCCACAGACTCACAGAGAAGGCTCTGGTCATTCATCACCATGTCATCCACCTCCCAAAGACCCCCAAGGACCTAGACGTAGTGTCCCACGGGCTTTGCGGCGCTAGCATGCATTTTTAAAATTATTTTTGGGGCATTTTTGCCTTTATTGGATAGTGCTACAGTGGTGAGAGGAGGGGGGCAAATAGCAAAGGGCTCAAACCCAGACCACTGTTGCAGATGGTTTGTGAACATCACCCCTGACACACAGCTGGGCTGTATGTATCTGTTTCCTTTGAAGACAAAGGAAACCAAACAAAATCAAAAATGGCAGTTGACAAAAAGAGCAACACAAAACTTAAAGTTTCAAAGCAAAAAATTTTTTTAACCTTTTGTAACACTACCTTTTCATATGCTTATATTTAACACTGTGTTATTCTCCCACATTGTCCACCATTTTTACAAGAGCAGAAATCCCCTGTTCACCTTGCAATGAATTTTGGGATACGGTGGGCTGTGAAGGATAAACCCTCCCTGTTCTTCAAATCTGGGAAAAAGGAGGATGCATTTGTGGGCTGTGTTGGGACGAGCCTTTGAATTTGAACAGCCTTCATCGTTTTGCTGTGGTGTAATCGGCCTTCCAGTTGTACCTGTTAATAATATATCCCTTAATATCGTTCTTGTTAGCACATCTGTAAAGTTTAGCAAAATATACATTTTAAAATGGGGATTTTTTACTTCTGAAGTGTTGAAGACACATGTTGCAGTCTGTCTTTGCAGCTGACACCACACAGTTGAAATGGCGCATGGCCTCACCTGCACACATCATTTTTTCCTTGTCCTCCCTGTCATGCATTCATTCTGCAGATGTCTATAAAGTTGTGGTAGCAGTACTTTAGCATCTAGGTAGCTGTGCTTTTTTTTGTTGGTATCGCTGTATTCATTATGGATATAAACTATAGCTATAGAAGTTTTGCACATGACATCATACGCACGTTGCTCAAGAGCTGTCCACCATATTGGACGTGATAACAATCGTATCCAATCACTCATGCGTACTTTACATAGAAATAGTAGTAGTAGATCCACTTCAAAAAGGTTTCAGCAACAGCCATGAATAGCAGGTGAACAGGACCTCACAGCAGCACTTCGTGACAGAAAATTAGAGATATCCTCAACAGTTTATCTCTGTATCACTAACGTTAATTAGAAATGAGCTACTTTGACTCGTTGATAGTGTAAGGAATAATACACAGAAACGCGTCAATATCAAAATGTAATAAATATCAGGTACATTACACTAACCGTCTAATTTCATAGGACAAAATAGTGGCATGTGGTCTTTTGGATCAAGCTTGATTTTTCGGATTTTTTGCGTGCGAATGAACAAATTTGGCCAATAAGACTGTAGCTTGAAATGTACACCACTACTGAATATGCAATGATATGAAAATAATAAAATAATACAGTTTTATCTCAGACATGCTGCTAGATGATGCTCTCGGTCTCTCAAATCATTCGTCTGCCTCCTCAGAAAAAAAGTCAGAATTTCGTGGGGCATTTTTGCAACGTCCTCAGTGTGTGAAGGCCTTCAAACCAGATTCATATTTTGGCCTTAAATGCCTTTGGCAAATTCTGTGTTTTACAGTGAATACAGCACCATCATCCTCACTTTCACATTAATGAAACAAATTGTTTTTGGGTGAATGCAATAATAAGGGTTTGAAAATTACAAGGTGTTTATGGATTGAAGAAGTTAGGAGCAGGCAGGATGTCCTCCAAGGTGTCCTTGTTTTAAAACTCTAATTGGCCCTCACAAAGTAAAGGAGTGAGCACACTCACACAAGCAGCTCCTCTGTCGCTTCCACAGCACCACAGACACAGTACTGCTCTCTCCATCTCATTATCTTCTTCACCGTTTACCATCAATCATAAGTTTGTTTACTGGCTGCTCTTCTTCACAATTTCACTCATCTCTTTTTCTCTTCTTTACTTCATGCACTCTCCAGCTCTCCTTTGTTCCCTCATATATTCCTGGCTCAACATCGGTGAATTAAACCCTGACTTTGTGCTTGTCTTCCTGCAGTACAGTACACCCTGCAGGCTGCAGTAAATAGCCGTGTTTGTGTGAGCAGAATCTCCTGTAACTGGAACACAGATGGGTTCCCCCAGCAGCAGCTGAGCTACAGATGGACAGTAAGTCCAAAAGTAAATGTTAAACAGGAAGGGTGGAGTTTCTATCAAACTCAAAGGCTTCAACAAAGCAATGTGGGAATGGTGTTAATTGGGGCAACTAGTAATGATGGAGCTCAGCTATACTGAACGGACACAAAATAGGCAAAAACAGGTGCCACAATGGTGTTAGTCTACTGCACATTAATACATGAATGTGATATTTCAGTCATGTTCTCTTAGTGTGTAGAAGTCTGAGGTTGCAGAGACTCTCTATAGAAAAGCTGGACATGGCCACCATGACATCAAAAACTGCGACAACTGGGACAAAAATTGATATTTTGTCCATTGCTATTTGAACATCACAAGGCAAGACTCATTACTGTTTATTTTACTCTTTAGATTCACATATGTTATAGTCAATGCCATTTACCCAACAGGACAATGTAGTGCATCCTGTACAGTGTTAAAAAAACAAACAAATCCATAATAAGTTAAACAGAACAAAACACAGTCACACTTAATGTAAACTGTTAATGTAAATCATGCAATGCATTTATTCATAAAACATGTGAAAGGCTTTGTGCTTTGCTTATTCCCGTATCGACCTCTTAACAGTTCTTTTTGTTACCAAGACATCCGCCCCCTGCTGGCCATTATGAAGAATGCAGTTTAATGGCGCTTTCTCAGACCTGAAGGCTGTGTTCAGCTTTTATATACAGTTATTTCCAGTAATTTTGCCTCTGTACAGCACTGGGAGATTTTAAATCAAACAGTCAAGATGTGATTGAAGTGCAGACTTTCACTTTTAATTCAATAAGTTTTACAGAGATATTTTGCATTAACTGTTTAGGAATTACAGACATTTTTACACATTGTCTCTCATTTTCAGAGGCTAATTGTACAAGCTAACATGATATTATTACGGCTATAAGTTGTTCATTGTCAGTAACTACCAGAAATCTAGACCCCATGATGTAGGTGTATCTTGATTGTAGTCTTTGACAATGATACGTCCACTTCCTCAAGAGTGTTGTTCACTTGAGGATAGAGGTTGTGAAACTGTTTTTCTTAACTAAGGAAATAACTCTGTCATCATTCACTTTAACAGACTTATGTGATCTTTTAGGCTTTATATTTAAAATTAGAATGAGAGGCAATGAAATACAAATTCAACACTTTAAATCAAATTCACCAGGCATTAAAACAGCATGTCAGTCAATTATCCAGTTAATTTTGAGCAAAGGGGAACTGTGTATAATAATGGTTACAACTCCTAAAAGGTTAATTGAAAATTTGTATAAAACTCCTTTAAGCTTGAGCTGAAAGATGTATGGTAAAACTTGTTCCAGAGCAGGCCATGTTCAAGATAACACTGCGCTGGACTCTGCAAGAACACAAGATAGAGTGCATCCAGAAAGTATTCACAGACCTTCAGATGCACTGAAAACAGGAAGCTCTTCGGGAAGCTATGGACAGTGTAAGGTTAGCCACATGAAGCATCATTAATGAGAAAAATAAGCCAAAATCATTCCTAAGTTTTACAGTGTTTGCATACTGCTGGTCTAGTATTATAGCAGAGTATTGTTTCCCATTTACTTTAAATCACTTTAGTGGATCATCCCTTTTTACCAAATCTAATGTGACATCTCTTTCTACTCCATTTCCACATTTATTAAGCATGTTTTTTAAGTTTCTTTGTTTCTGAGTGCTGCTTCCAAATAACTCCTAAAGTCAAGCTCACCTCCAAGTCATGCTCCAAGCAAACGGAAATTGACGTGGCCCCGTTGACATTTCCGTGAAGCACAAGATGGTACGTGAACCGGCTGACCTCATCTGCGCCGGCGTCGTCTCTCTGTTTGTGTTGCTCCTGGGTCATTACCAAAACCGTCTGAGTCTGCGTTCATCCTCTGCAAAAAAAACAGAGAAGAGGTTAACTACTTCCCTCTCACCATCCCATGTTTACAAAAAACATGCACACGCGTTCAAAGGCACCTGCTGAGCCACCTGAAGGGCACTGTCTAATACAGAGTTTGACTGACAGGTGGTATTTGAGAGGGCAAGCCGGGGGGAGAGAGGCGCAGCAGTCGGCACTTGGGATGAGAGGCGCCGAATCACAAAACACAGCACTAATAGCAATGACACAAACATACACACTGAGGCACACTGCAGTGCGTGCACGCTCATCACCATGGGGAGAAACACTGGATGAATATAGTTTTTGACTTCACCTTTAGGCTTAGAAAAAGCTGTCATTTTGGATGTGTGCTTTTTATGTGCGTGCAGTATATTTACATTTATAAATGAAACGGCCATAATGACATCCTAGCAATGACAAGCAGGTGTGCTTTAGCAGTTGAATTGTTTCAACAGGTTTTTTCGGTTTTCTCAGTGTATCTGCACACTAAAAATCACACTTTGTATGTTTGAGGGTTTTCCATCCCCCCATAAAAGAAAAATATATGCACAGTTATGTGGGCTGCATAGTGAACTTGGAGGATAGAAGTTTTAAGCCTATCGCACTGGTATTGATCCAGTACCAATACCAGCGTGGATATCGATAGTACCGATCTACCCACCTCTAGTAATATCATCTGTGTTCAGTCTGCCACACCTGTTCCCAGTCAGCCAGTGTGTAACTGGTATAAAAATATAGCTGTTTCTTAAATTAAATCTACTTTAAGGGGAATTTGAGGGGCTTTTATATCTTATTATCATTATTATTACTAATATTGTTTACTGACTGTAAAAAGTGAGCTCTCACTTATGATAGGCTAGGCCTTTCAAATAATTATGTGTGATTATTATGTAAGCGTGACTGGATTTTTCCTAAAATGCACCAATATGTATTTAAATAACATACAGATAATGGCCACAACAAAACCCCAAATGAGCAGATTTGGAACTTTACAGGTGGAGTTGGAGGGTATAAATAAAAGTAAAGGCTCAAAATTGGAAGATCCAGAACACAATTTCAAGCTTTTTCCAACATCGTGATGAGCAGGGAGCAAAGGATGAAAGCGGGAAATGAAAATGACAGCAAAGGTTGGAAAAGAAGCACTCTATCCTACAGTAGAAAAAGGGCAGGATGAAGATAAAGGGGCAGAAATGGTGTAACAGCAAAAAAGAAAAAAAAAGGCAAGAGGAAAAGAGGCGATTCAGCGCAGGTGATGCAAGTCTGCCTGGAACTAATTCTGCTTAATCTGTTTCACCTACAGCTGAGGAAAACAAACTGGCTAATGGGCTTAGGAAGCAAAGGCGGTATGTGCGGAGAGAAGTGAGTTGAAAAAAGGTGAGGGTGTTGATTTAAGAGAGAGCAAAAAGGTGAAGACTTTAAAGGGATAGATGGACAGACAGAAAGCCTGTGGTTACTTCAGAAAAGGGTAAAAAACTTGGTAAAAATGATGGACAGGAAAATGACATAACAGAGATGTAGACTGTCAGGCAGAAATGGTGTATTTCCAGGACATGTATTAAAGTCCTCCAGAAGCTTTCTTCCCTCCTCTGTCACTTTATTCAATGTCTCAGATGAAATTAACTAGAAGTAAGGGTGTGTTTTGGTGTTTCTTGTTAGATTATCAAAGATCAGTTGGTAGTATGTCAGTAAAATAGGACTAGCTGTAGCTCTGTGGGGGCTTTACAGCATCCCTGAGCTTGTGGTTTAGGTATATAAATAATAAGTCTCAGCCCATGGGTTTGTACCTCTCAAGTACAGGTATAAGCGCGGCAAAACACAGAGCTTAGTGTGATAGGTTGGAAGCAACTCAAAGACTCGTCTATCCATATGGATAAAAAAACACCAAGAAAAAGTGGCGTGCTGTATATCTAATGTTACTTTTTTTACCACTGGATGTACGGACAGCAAACAGCACACTTAATAGGTGAAAACACACGTGTTAGCTCTGTTTTAATTTGATCTTTTCTGCCAGGTATTAAAATGACAGATCTTTTGAAGTGCTTTACTCAGCTTTGGACATATTGACTATAGTGAATGTGATGGAACAAAACGGCACACATCTTGTGGTGTTCAAAGTGCTAAAAAAAACCCAAGCATTTAGAAAAAACTTTTCTAAAAATACTAAAAATACATACGCCAACCAAAGGATGTTTGCAGCTTATCAGCCCAGTAATGTTTACATCATGTCTTACTGTCACAAGCATGAGCTTCCTGTCAGGGGTAGATTCATGGTTCTATCTTCACACTGACATGACTGGTGGGTGTAGTTCAGCAGCAACAAACAGTTCCTCCATGAAACTGGTCACCCCTATCTGTATTTATTATCTAATGACAATAGAAATTGTCTTAATAAAGAGAAGAGTCTTTTGAAGAGTGCATCACTGCTTCTGTAGGTGCTGTGGAGTCACGCGACGGCATTCTAACAGGGTCAACCCTGACCCTGTGCTGAGTGAACTCAAATAGAAAACAGATGTAATGCTTAAGTAGTTCATGGCTTTGGATGTCGCTTAAGTGCAGAGACACCTCACCTTTTACTCCCTAAACAATATACAATTCTGTTTTATAAGTCACCTGATTGATGACCCCAAAATGAGTCACTTTATATTGTAAGGTGAAGTCCCCAACAATCATATGACCCACTTTGAGCAAGTGTTTTGACGACAGTGGGAAGGAAAAACTCCCTTTTAACAGGAGGAAACCTCTGGCAGAACCAGCCTCAGGGAGAGTCAGCCATCTCCTATGACATGTTGGGGATGAGGGGAGGAAGACATGACAAAGACAAGCTCTGGAAGAGAATCAGAGATTAATAATAGCTAATGATTAAATGCAGAGGTATAAAAACACATAGTGAGTGAAAAAGAAACACTTGTGTATATGTCACTTCCTGGGCTGATATCATTTATTCTTAATGTCCCTCTGCTTCTATTGATGTTTCGGGCTTAATATGCTGTATATTAAAGTGAAAATCTACACTAAACCTGCCGTTGCCTTCCAAGCGCTGCAACAAAAGATGTCAAACAGCAGATCAATGTCTTCTCAGCGAACAACCTAATGTTCACAGAATTAACGTTCACGTTGGCCCCACACAACCTTGGAACAGTCTGAAATATTAAAACAAGGTTGTCACCATCTTTGTAATGAAACAGAAACTGTGAAAAGTCTTTTTCATCTCAGGCCATCTTTCTTAGCATCTGGGGGCCAAGTTCAAGAACTAATGTGGAGCCCTGCTCCAATAACAAAAGACATATCTTACAATGAGGGTGCGCACAGAGATATCGACTTCTAAATGGCATTTGGTAACCAATGTAGGCCATTATAATTCATCACTGTTCAATCATGCAAGCCTCATACATCATCACAGATATTGTTACAGACATCAGGAATGACATTAACTGCTTCACAGACGCAAGAAGGACAGCCATGGATTCACACTCTAATGACAGATGCGACATCATCGTCAATAAAGCCTGTCGAGCAGGAACAAACACGCTAACATTTAAAATGACATTTGAATATAGCATGCCACAACAACCACACAAATGACATGTACATACACAGAGGGTAGATCCAGCAACATCAGAATAACATCCATCATTCAATAGTCCAGCTTCATGGGAGCCAACACATAGGACAATAATAACTGCCAGTCGAGCTGCTCACAGTGTTTCCAAAGCATAATGCTCAACCACCTTGAACACCAGACAAGGTGGTTGGGCCAGAAGCACCTTATCTGGTGGTTCTGAACCCAGAACCTATTTCCATCGTTAGTTCCACTGCCACAGTAACATTGAATTGGAAAAGAGAAAGAAAATGGATTTTAGTATAATCGTTTTCCCTGATACGAGTGTAAGCTTGATCAAACAGCAAGTAGCATTCAAAGATATCAAGGCCGAACTCAATAATAACCACTATTAAGCTACATTCTCCGATTTCACTGAGGCATTTTGATGATATTTATTATATTTTTCTGCGACTGCTCTTGGGCATGTTTTTCTTAATTTGTGATGTTTTTATTATGTGACTGGCTGTCTCAACTTTGTATATATTTTTTGTACACAGGTCTGTGCATCATCCTCAACAGTAGTAATCATTACTTTGACATCAGCAACAGCAGAAGCATTTTACGGAGAACTCATGAGTGAGGATGTGGGACGCTTAAATGAGGATAACTGATATGGGACTAAAAGCTGGCTTGTGATAGATAAATATTTCTGTGTCTAACGTTACACTTTGTTATGTCTCTGGAGGACAGAATGACAGTAAATGGCACAGGATTATCTTAGATGATCTAAATGAATATTATGGGTGGCTTCTAATGTTACATTGGCCATACAGAGTATCAGTCCACACCTTACATTGTTGTTGTTTCTAAGACTGGTTAATTTGGTTTTTGAAAACTTTATGGTGAATTATAAGTAGGACTCCTTACTTCTAAAGACAGAGCACAGGCCTGGGGAGCACTAGCAGACTGTTCTAATGTTTATGTATTTGATTTTTTTTTAAGGCTATTTGCCTGTATTTGATAGTTCAGCAGTAAAGAGTAGAGAGGACAGATAACGCAGGGGGAAGCACATACACTTGTATCCAGGCCAATGCATTTCAGGTGGAAGGTATATAGGGTACCTGCTCAACTAGTGAGTTAAAGTCTTCCAACATATTAAACTCCACAGAGCTGATATTGTCTTCCTCCAGGAAACCCACCTTGAAATTTGTGGTCACATGAGGTTTAGGGAGTCATGGTTGAAGCAAGTATTTCTTTCATTGTTGAACTCAAAGACCAGGGGGACGGCTGTTTTGATTTCCAATAAGCTTCAGTTTATAGAAGAAAAAATAATACCTGATTGCAATGTGCTAGGGTCTTTATCACTGTCTCAGACAGGACCTTTTACATACCAGTTATTCTCGTCTGTGTGCATGCCCCCAGCTTTGATGAAGGCAAAGTTTTTATTGTTTTTATTACACCTTTATCTTCTTTCCAAATATGAATACACTCTTTTGAGGAGATCTAAATTGTGTTATGGATACCCAGCTGGATTGCTCAAACTCCAGGGGATATCACTCTGTCAGTGATGCCATGATGCTAAAATCATTTATGAAGGACAATGGAAGTTGCGATCCCCAGAGACTTTTGCATCCAGATTCCAAAGCTTTCTCATCTTTGTCATGTGCACATCATCTATTCTAAGATAGATAATTTTGCAATGAAAAAGCTTTATTATCATTTGAACACACCTTTTAGTATTCAGCAAAAGTCTTATCAGACCATTCCACTTTATTTGTTGACCTCAGATTTGATTCTTCTGCAGCTGGAATGGGAATACTTCTGTAAAATTGGGGTTTTGTAAGAACTGCACTTCCATTTCATGGCTTCTTTATGCATCATGCCAAGCTTGTGTTCATAGAGATAGTCAGTACTCAGCATACTTTCCATAATCCTGCAGAATCCATCAAAAGTGATCATTCTCACCATCATTGTTCACACTCGCCATTGAACCCTTAGCTTTAGTTCTGAAAGCAACAACACAGCTGAAGGATAAAAGATGGGAAAATGTGGAGCACCATGTCTACCTGTATGCAGATGATCTATTACTTTACACCACAGCGGGAGCAAATTCCTTTTCATCTCTCATCTAAAGGTTTTCATTATCTAGGGGTTAATGTTACACAGAAATTTAAGAGGTTCTATAAAATGACTCTGAGAAGTTATTGAATAAATTTACATTCATTTGTGTGGGCAGGCAAGGTAGAAAGAATTAAGAAAAGCACTCTGCAGGTATCAGAATCAGAGTGCTGGTTTAATTCCAGAGGAAATTATGTAAGTGGTAGCAAGAAGGGAGGAGTTTTTTTATTTTATTTTTTATTTTATGCTTTACTACTGGGCAGCAAATACAGAAAAATATGTATTTGGAAATATGAGCTTGAAATAGATTTGTGTCAAATTGACTCCAGTTCTTGTCTAACATCCTCATTGCTGCCCTTTGCCAACCTCAGCAATGAAACAACACATTAGGGGCGGGGTGGCTCAGTAGGTAGAGTGGTCGCCCCTTGATTGGAAGGTCAACGCTTCGAATCCACCCAACAGCTATCCTGAGGTACCCTTGAGCACGGTACTGTCCCCCACATACTGCTCCCCGGGCGCTGGATTGGTGGCTGCCCACTGCTTCACTGAGTGAATGGGTTAAATGCAGAGACGAATTTCCTACGGGATCAATAAAGTATACATTATTATAAAATCTCCTGCAAATAATTTATTTTCTGCTTTCTTTAGGTTTGTTGTTTTGTCATATTACTGCAGCATATTTCCAAGTCTTCATGCTGAAAAATCAAATATTCTACATAAACCCGCAAACCAAACTAGGTTATATACTGTATTTTTCTCTCACTTAAATCAAACAAGAGGCTGAGTTGGAAGTGCAGCTTTAGGACTCCTGGTGGGACAAAGTCAAATTGAAAGTTAATTATTCCTCATCCTGGACACATCTTAACATAATGCAATTTAAAGAGCTCTACAGGAATCATCTGAGCAAAGCTAAATTAGCCAAATGTTTTCCTGGCACTGATGAGGCCTGCAATACTTGTGCCTCTATCCTTTCCCATGCAGCCCATACCATCTGGTAGTGTTCAAAACTAACAAGATTTTTAAAGAACTTTTCCAAAATCATGTCTGCAATCCTAGAGACTGAAACCATACCCTGTTCATTCACTGTTATTTTTGAAATTGCATTGTATTATCCTGAGTTAAAAATGAACAGTTTTATCATTTGCCTCTTTGCTTGCCTGTAGATGTATCATCTTACAGTGGGTGGTCTGGTCTTCCTCTTGGAAGACCAATTTAATATTTTTTCTTAAACTGGAAACATAAAATTTTCAATTAGAAGATCAACTAAGAAATTTTACACTAAATGGCAGCTTTTCCTTTCACATTGTGGTAAAAGGCTTACAGTTCTTTTTATCCAGCTAAGGTTTTATTGTGACATACTCAGTATTCTGTAAAACACCAAAAAGTATATATGCTAACTGCATGCTTGGTATGCTATGATATATTCATTTACAAAAGCAAACCAATTTGGGATGGATGCTATTTATTCATTGGTTATATCTTTTTTTTTTTTTTGGTTATTTCACTCAAGAAGCAAATATACAGTTATAAGAAAATTTTAAAAAACAAATTCTGTTTTTATATAGTTTATACAGTATTGGCTGAAATAATATTTGTACAAGCTATATATAGAATAGAGCAAATTTTAAAATAGTTACAAAACAGTGATCAGTGAGAAGTTTACTTTTAAATAAAGTATATACGGGAGGCACATTAGCCATATGACTTCCTTAGAAAGAGGTCATGGTATTGCAGAAACAGTGTGTCTTTTTTTTAAAAGTCTTTTTTCCCCTCCATTTCTTTGTAGAGCGTGTGTGTGTATATATATATATATATATATATATATATATATATATATATATATATATATATGAATATAT
>VOQK01039097.1:0-12498 GCA_015052645.1 Benitochromis conjunctus
ATTATCTGTGTGTGTGTGTGTGTGTGTTTGTGTGTGTGTGTGTGTGTGTGTGTGTGTGTGTGTGTGTGTGCGCGTCTTCATCTCTGGGTATATTGGCACGTGTGTGTTCATGCACCTCGCTGTACATACTAATTACTTTAAATTAAACAGCAGGCTCTTCCCTGTCAGAACTTATTGGCTTATAATTACTTTAGAACCTCCTCTGCACTGTAGCACCGCGTGTGGAAGGAAGTTCCTACACTAGGGTGCATTTCTGCTGTGAAATGGTCTGCGTAGCTGTGGCGAAGCAGGCAACTCAAAAGATTCTCATTTTTGGAAAACCTGAGGTTCTATTATTGTCCCAAGGAATATCATTAAAGAGTACGATCGTTTGTTTCCTTTGAAAATCCCTAAAAGAAACATTTTTAGCCTGAGATTTCAAAATCAGTCATCTTCTAAAAACTGTAACTAACTGAAGGACTAAAGTCAAAGCATTTAAAAAAAATGTGGGTTTTTAGCCAGAATGAGTTCTGTTGTTAATAAAGAAAAACAGCCAATATAAATTATTTGCCGAGAGATTTTTATGAATCAAATGAATGGATTCAGGTATTTCAAAAATGCACCATCTATTAAAACCCAACAACATATATTGCTTTCTGTTTCCTTTAAACTAATTACCTCTCATTACTGATTTATATTAAAAGCCTGCCACGAGCAGACCACCAACACTCTTTCATTGTGATCATGCAGCTACAGTGGACTTTTGAAGCAGCCAGCAAATATCTGGCAATGACTTCCTATTGTGTGACCGGGTCATCGTTGATGAATGAAGGCACATTTTAATAAGCTAATAAAGAGCTAAATCAATGTCAGATGATAGTCGATATTTTCAAGATTGCATTTCATGGTAAGTGGCCCTCTTTTGCTTGTTGAAACCAAACAAAGCCTCTTCAAATGTGATTAGTTAACAGCATGTTATTCCCCGTCTACAAATGATGTTCATTTCAAAATGTCTGAATTTCCATTTCTAACATGTGTAAAGCATACAATTTGCTGTGGTGCACCGAGCTCACACCATAACTGGATGAAAGTGAAACATCACTTTCCCTCCTTGTCACTGAGTAAATGATCCTCCACATGAGGCAACAAAGATGTATGAGCAACGGATCATTATTCATATCTTTAGGATGCACAAATGTGTGCGCATCCTTTCAGTTCACTGTTCACGACAACATCGAGGCCAAGCTGATACCGTCATCCGCTTTGCCACCGCTGTTCATGCAGGAAAGCTTAGAGGGATGAATCCCAATTTCACACTTTCACGATGTGCATGCTGTGACATGCAAACAAAGTCTCACAGACTGCTTCACATCACTGTGTGTTATAAACACCATATGCAAACTCAACTTAGCCATTATGTGGCTTCCTGAGGGTAAGAAACATGAAATCACAATACATTTTAGTTGTTGCGATGAGAGCGCTAAGAAAGTAATAAGACTGAGCAACACACAACATTTTGTGTATTTTGTTGTGGTGCCGTTTATGTCTAGATTACCAGAAGGTCATTTATTCAGGTTTGTAGCAGCAATTTCCATGCAAACAGAAAACATTCATTTACAGTGTGAAACTGAGTGTTTCTTATTCTGTATTTGCCTCATTTTCAATCACCCAGTCCAACACAACTGGGGCTTCAGAACATTTAAGTTTGTCATGGATTGATACTGTATGTTTAAATAATTTGAGCCCAGTTCTTTATCAATTAATATATCTCTATAACTTTGAAGTTACTCAGTACAAAACAAAATATAGGCAGAAACTGATGGAACTGAGGGTTTTTCCCCCTCAAGTAAAAACCCCAAACCACAGCCCTATCAATAAAATACACACAAGACAAAGCAGCCTTTCACCATACACATACACACACACACACACACACACACACACACACACACACACGTGTGCACAAATACACAGTCTCAGTTACCATAGAGACAGGGCACCCTGGACATATTGAGGATTTATTAAAAAAGCCTCCCTGGCAGTATTATTCCCTCCACACCCTGAGAGCAGAGATGTAGAGTGTCACCACACTGCAGGAGCAGCAGACACACACCACAACACAATGTCTAACAACTGTTAGGAGAAACGCTGCTGAGTTTCCTGTAGCCTGCCCTTTCTGGCTTCACACTTATCATGATCTTAATGATCAGCTTTAAAGTGAAGCACTCAGGAGCTCCAGCAGTGAGATCATCGGGGTTACACAGGAGACAGTAGAGCTGTACAAGCCAGGCCACAGCATTGACAAGGAGCTTTCTCTAAAGGTTCAGAAGGTTTCAGTACACAGGCTGAGCTGACAAAGGAGCTCACATGTCTGCCCTGTAATTGGAGGGTACACTGTGTAAACACCACAGGCCTTATACTGTAAATGCTGCTACAGGTCAGCTGGAGTTAACAGATGCTGGGAGGAGCCTGTCAGACAGGAACACTGGCCACTTTGAAGGGAAAGCATGCATTCTTGACTTATATCAGGTTTGTTTTTATTCCAGGACTCCAGAAACTTAGATATTAATGCAGCCCCTCAAGCCAAACTGGTCCCCGGCTGGGGTCAGACTGAGTGACTCAGAATACCAGTGACAGCAGAGAGTGGCTGAGCCTTAGCTCATGGGCCTGGCCAAGCAGAGGCTGATAGCGCTACATGGATCCTTCCTTCTGTAGGCCCACCACCCACAGGAGGGGCTATACACGTTTGGTGCGCTGTCAATGGAGTGGCAGTCAGGGGTGGAGGTCCTGGCAGTCCAATCCCCAGCTGACAAATCTGACTTTAGAAATATGGAAATCATGTCGTTGGTGGAGAAGAAACCTGAGCTAGTCCATGAGCCTGAGAAACACTGGCTTCTCTTGGTTTCACTACTCACGTTTCCAACAACAGTGTGACATGGAGAGATGTGACTGGGAGGAAGAGCCTGCCTGATCTGAACCCAAACGGCATTCTGTTGGAGGTTCCTGCAAGTGTCCGGGAAGCCCTAGGTCAGTGATCGTGAGTCAGCAAAACCATAGGAGAACTTCAAGGTAAACACCACTGACTTACAAAAGAACAGGAAGGTTCATCTCACACTTGCATCATAATGATCATCAAAATCACCATAATGATCTCCAAGACTTTTGGTAAAATATTCTGTGGACTGATGAGACAAAAAGTTGAACTTTATGGAAGGGCTGAGTCCCATTACTCAAGCACACTTGATCTGCAGCAGGAAAATCAGAATGATACCAATGGCCTAAATCAAATTGAGATGCTTTGGCGTGACCTTAAACAGACAGTTCAAGCTGGACACACCCCCAGTGCTTGATTGCAGTTATTGCTGCCAAGGGTGGCACAACAACTTTTTATGTTTAGGGGTCAATTACTTTTTCCACACAAGCCCAGGTATGCTTGGACAACTTTATTTCCTTAATAAATAATAATTAAAGTAAATTCATTATGCATTTGATTGAATTATCTTTGTGGTACTGTATTTTTACCCCAAAATAAATAAGATATACTATAAACCAAACAGTCTTCTACTCGCTGTGTCCAGAGACCAGAAAGAGAACTCAACCCTCAAGAGGGATGAGGAAAAAAGATAAAAGAAAAGATGATGGATGATGCGCTCACGGTGGGAGCGGCAATGTCAAGACTCCTCATTCCAGGAAGTGAAATCAGTTTCCCCTTGGTTTCCCTGAGGCAGTTCCACATGAGAGCTCCAACTCCCTGCTGCCCGCATCCAAAGAGCAGAGGAAGGCCAAGCCAGCGAGTCTGTGACATTTTACAACAAGACCTTGCGATACAGAGCACAGAGGTGGCAAAATAAAGACGTGCTGTCCATTATTTCATCCACACAGTACAAAGAACTTAAAGAGAGGTTACACAGCGAAGGACGAAGATGACTGAATGTCAGGAGAAGCTTGGCACAGAGAAAGAAATGGGAAGTGGAAACAGGGGCAAGATAAAAGACTGTCATTCCCTTTTGCTGAAAGGATCAAATATGACTTATAAAGGGCATAAGAAAGATGATGAAACAGGATGAGGAGAGGTAATCTGAAGACACACAGAGACAAAGGGAAAGCAGACAGAATTAATGTGACTGCCAGCACCCATTTGTAAAATCTTCAACTCACCTGAGAATTCCATGCGACCCCCACTTTCATTTTATCAGCCCTCCCCACTGCCCCGTCTCCCCTCAGATACACTCATCATGTCGAACACTTCCACCTTTGAAGTTGCCTTGCATACTGAATCTTTTTATAAGCATTGCCAGGGGTCCCAGCCAGGCACTCAGAACATGGAGAATGGGACAGGGAAGAGGCGTCTAGGAAGGGGGACTGATTTATATTCAAGATCACACAGACACAGATGCTGCACCTCGAGCAACAGCCAAGATTGAAGAGAACCACCTTTTAAAACAGTCGAGAGGAATGGTGGAGGGGTTAAAAAACACCCAAAAAAGGCACAAAACTGCTGATTTTAGCCAGCATGGGACATCGTCTGCATGTTCACATTTGTGCCAGCAAATGCAGAAATGTAAAAATCAAACACAAACACACGCCCTCCGGCCTGAGTGTGGGTGGATGTGTCGGCACCGGGCACGAGGGAGAGATTAAACCTCTTCCAGGCACAGGTAGCCCTCTAATAAAATTAGCACTGGGGTTCAATCAGCTTTGTCTGCAGAAATGAGAACACACAGGTCCCATATTCCCCTCCCTGTGAAGGCTGGCCAATTTCAAAAGGTTCAGTTACATTACAGGCAAATGGACAAATTCAATTACATGTTCCACACTGCTCTCGACTTAGTTATGTCAGCCAGTCTATCAGAGTTCCCGTACATGTTTATTCTTTTAAAAGCTAGAACAGTTAAATAAAAAACAACTCAAGTCAGTAAAGCTAAGACTAAACTGTCAAAATTTTTAAAAGACCAAATTTTGTCATTGAGAACAAGCAGTCAGTATGTTCTTTTGCATTGTGTGTCACCATCGAACTGAGATGCAATGGAAAGAGATTTTCTTCCATCACTTCTGACATGCTCGATGCCAGACTTATCAAATAAATGTATTGAAAACTAGACAAACACTCAGTATTTGATAGCTGAAACCTTCAAGGTTTTTAAAATCAGTATAACTGCAAAGTATAAAGACTCAAAACCATTAGTTTTCTTTAACATTTCATATATTTATTTCGCTCCCTTCTGCTTGTGAGTTGAAACAAGCTGTATAAATAACATTTCTTTGAGGTGCCTCTCCTGCCCTCCACTTCCCTTTCTCTTTATTGGCTGTGACAGTACAGTGAAGGCATCAGCCGTACATTAAAAAGCAGCGAGGTGGGGAGATCAAGGTGATCTCTCTCTACCTCTCTCTCTTGTCCCTCTCTGAATTATGCATTTATTCAATTCCCATTTCTTCAGTCTTTCATTTCCTCTAGTTTCCCCGTCCTTTTCTTCATCACGGTTCACTCTCGACCATGTGGGAGAAAATCGCCTCGTTACTACGCCCGCATGATGTCCGGACATGGCCATTAAGACAGGACACAATAGAATGAGCTCTCTCTCTCTCGCTCTCTCTCTCGGACTGTCTGAGCCTCTCAGTGCTGTTCGAAAAGAAACAAAAACACAAAGCCTTCAAAGACTGTCCATCACTTTAACTTCTCACTTGCTCTTTTCACATAACGGCGACCCCTCCCACCCCTGGGATTTCATGATTTCCCACGGGTGATAGTTAAATCACACACAAACTGCATCCAGAAGCATCGCTCATTCACAGTAGCAGTGCTGAAAAAAGTAAAAAAACACATACAGTCCACTCCTCTTTCAAGAATCCAAAAGACTGCCCAAATTAGTTCTTGTTAAATGCCAGTGTAGCAAAATCCCATCAAAAAGATCGAGCCTGTCAGTTATACTCTGAGAATAAAAGCGTCCCTAGAGGGAAACAAATCCCTCTGAGCTCATACAGTAACTTCAAAAACAATTAAACGTCCAGTAAAGTGACAGCAAACCAGCAAAAATTATAGACAAATTGTAACTTACCGCACTTTCCTTCTGCCTTGAGACTAAACGTAATGAATAAAACGAGCTAGAGATTTGAAACCCCGCAGCACCTTCCCGGTCTAATCAGTGACCTGCTTACATTTAACCCTTAGATACCTGACCAATCAGAAGGAGCAGCTACTGTGAACTTGGACCTTAAAATTCAGATTTCCTCACCGCTGTTCCCTGTTAAACCGTCAAAATGCAGCGTGACACGAGTTGAACATTAACAAAAATTATGACAGCTTGAATAGTGAATGACATCATACTTGGCTTTGAACTGCTGGATCTGTTAACGGCATTCTGACTTTGAATCACCTCAAGCAGGAATTCAAGTGTTCAGAAAAACGAGTTTTTCCTTTGGTAAAATGGGCATAAAAACATGCGGTGCCTCAGAAGACAATGAGTCATGAACTGAACTGCTAAATGCCCCGACATACTCAAAGTACAGCATCTCTGTTTCTCTGTTAAACCTGCAGCTCTCCTTGTCTCGGTAATTACACTAAATGATGTTTTAATTTGCAGAGAGAAATATTATAAATGTGCCCAAGTGACATTAGCCTTCAGGGCATACTGGACTTATACTTCTCTATGCACTTTGATGTTATTATAGATTCTTTTTTCAAGTGCACTGATGTAGGACAACTATATTTATTTATTTATTGCATTACTTATCTTTCCAGCAACTTCAAAGATAAGTTCATCAAAGGGAAGCAAAAGACACCAAGGTAATTAGTCAAACAAAGTGACTGAATGAAACTAGACGTAGGCCTGTTCAGCTATCTTGGCTTTTTTAATACTATTATGGTGTTGTAAACCTTTTATCTGAAAAACCTAAACCTTGTTTCCAAGACAGGAAAAGAAAAAGTGCTTTAACATTTAGAGTTTTTAGTTTTGACCTCCCCAAAAGACCCAAACAACCGGTGAACACCACACTTATGAAAAACTTTGTGGTGGCAGGTGTATCTACTTGTTATCATAGTACACTTACCTACATCTACACTAATTGTTTTTCTTGGTTCACTGTATCCGTGAAATGAACGAAATCATGGGCAGAGCTGTGTTCGCATTCAGGACTGAGCCTCAAATAAACCAAAACTGTGTAATTTTATTAATGCAAAGTAAAAGTGTGACCTGAACAATTTTCTTTTCACTTATGATCCAAACATGCAGTTTTTTTGTGTCCCAATGAGAACTCCATTTGTTTAGCGAGTGATCCTACTCCAAAATAACTACCCAGAGGTTACGTTACCAAGATGGCCAATGAGTGGCAAGTACGGCTGCAGCTGTCGATTACTTGAGCAGTCTTTGGACTTATTTTTGATGGTCTGGTGGTTTGATGGTCCCCACTGGATGACTGGCCATGTGTGTGTATTGTGCTGCTGTCCCTTGTTCCCCCTTGTACTGGTAGGTGTATGTGTGTGTGGTGGTGTCCTGGTTTTCCTGAGACACCAGGCCTGGAGGGTTGTTCCCACTGTGGGGACCTGCTGCACCTGGAGGAGTAATCACACACACCTGCAGCTGATCAGCCTCATCAGGGGAGCTACTTAGCAGTGTGGTTAAGCTCCCATGGATTATTGCGTGACTTCCCGTCAGTTTCTCAGGAATTGTTTGTAGTGAATGTGAGTCTGCTGCATTGTGAAGGTACTTATGGCTGCAGGACCGTGGAAATGGGAGGACACGCAAGCATGGGGTACACTGACACTAGTGAGCGGAGACATGGAGCACGGACACCGGGTGAAGATACGGGACGGGAGTCGGAAACGCACAGGGATTTATTGTTGTGTACTATTTACTTCACTGTAAATAAATGCACTGCATTCATCGCAGAGAGTCCTGCGTTTGGGTCCTATCTCCCCGCATTCCCACAGTCTGCCATCGCATACCATGACAAATTCTATTGATTTAATAGTAATAATTAGTAGTAAGACAGATAATACTTTGTCTTATTAATGAGCAATAGTAAATACGGTACTCAAAAGAGAAAAATACAGGTCTTTAAAAATTAACAGCTCCTTGGTTTCCATTTGAGTTTAACTGCATAAATACAAATACATAAAAATTAAACTTTTTTGAATAATTACATGTCATATAAAAGCCACATTTTTTAAGCAAATGCAAAAATAAATAAATGATCCACAAGAACAGTAACGTCCATTAAAATAATAACAACCTAAACTAATTGAAATGGCCTGGTTCTTACATAGCGCTTTTCTACTCTACCTAAGCACTCAAAGCACTTTATACAACTCACCTCATTCAGCCATTCACACAAGCACTTTTTTCAATGCTTTGGTGATTTCTATTTAACATTCACTGACACGGCCGAGGCCGAACCAGACAAAAGACTCAACATGCAGATCACACACGGAGGCACTGGTGAGCGTGATTAACAAAAACCTTTATTCACAAGAACAAGGAAAAGAGCAACTTAGACTATGAGATTCTGTGGATCTAACAAACAATGAAAACTTGAATGACTATAAATAACGTGAAATGCTAGATTAACTTAATGCACTTTGATTCTGTGACAAGGGGAGTGGGAACAAGGTCTCAGAACAGGTAATGCAATTGGGAATCTCTGAACACTGGAATGAGAGGAAACAAGCTGTAAGAGTCGAGTCCAGGAAGTCCTGATGAGTATGAATCTTAAGCAGATTTTGTCTTACTTGGCAGGTGGAGGATTTGGCAAGGGAGGGGTAAGTGGTCCGGGTGAGGCAGTGTGGTTTCCAGGTGAGGGTGATCCGTAGAGTACTGTAACAGGAGGGCAGGCAGGCGAGTGAAGCCAACGTGAGCTGTGATGCAAAGGGCTGCCGAGTACCAACCAGCGCCGAGATGAAGGTGAGTATTGACAGAATCTGAGAGCACTTGGGGTTGGTCTCTTGCACAAAGATATTTGGCTTACAGAAAAACAATTTAAAAAGCCAGGGATCGAACCGTCAACCTTCTAATTAGTAGATGACATGATAAAATAAGATTAAATAAGTCTTTAGTCTGCCTGCTTGGAAGCCTTTTTTACATTACCAAGGACAAAATAAAATAGTATAGATATAGTACGGTATAGTACACCTGTAGTACAGCTCCACATTAAACCACTTACATGGTGACAACTGAGGGCTGCAGAATTGTGGGTTAAACAAAGCATCAAAACGAACAATTTGCAGAGGATTCTTTTATAATCCATTTATTCGATGAATTGTTATAACCCTAATGGCAAAACTTACTTTTACAATCATCTTCAACCTATTCACGATCAAACATCATTCATCAAGTTATCAAACATCAAGTTATCTTGCGATCATGATGAAGATGATGAAGTTGGGGAAAAAACTAAGTTTTGTTCTCACAAGCAGACTGATCACTCTGTCCCCTGCCATGGACTAGCTTTAGGCAGTTGAGTAATTCCCCAATAGCGCAAAAGACTAGTAGTTAGCGTGAACTGCATTATGCACCAAATAATTAAAGACACGCTTCATCTTATTTAATATTGATGTCTGATAATTAAAGGATCACAAGCTTAAGAGGATACAGCCTATCTACCTTTGTCTCTCCTCTGATGCTTTCATCTCTCACTTTCTCACTCTGACACATACACACACACACACACGCGCACACACACACACGAGCGAATGGAAACCTGAACACCTAGCTGCACAGATACACAGCAGGATACATTAGGTCTTTAGCATTTAATGAAGACTCTAGTGCATAGGCTGTGCGTGCTCTAATATGGCATTTGGGTATCAGGACAAAAAGGCTCACTGGAGACTTCATTAACAACTAATTGATTTCATTTGTGTTATTCTGAGACTGATAATGCACAAATTTGCTCTGAAGAAGATTAGGTTGAACCATTTATATCTGTTGGCAAATTACTGGGAGGAAGTAAATGGCACATTTACAGTAGGGGTGGGAATAAAAGATATGGATATAGCCCAAGACATGATGGCGTTTGACAAAAGAAGAAGGATTCACGGCTTTTTCTCCTCCCTCTTTAATTCTCCAACCTATCCATTGCTCTGTTCTCTCTGAATCCCTATCTAATTGCATTAGAGCTGAATGATTAGAGCCTGGCATGGTGAAAGTCTCTAGTCCTCTTCATCTGTCCCACTGGTAGGCTGGGGGGAGGGCAAGTATAAAAGTAAAAAACACTGAAGAGGACTGCTGGCAGTGTCACAACAGTTTTCCAACCTTTACTGAAGTAATTCCTCACTTGAATAAAAAATGAATGCAGTGAAAAACAGAATTTAACAATTGTTTCATTATGTAGTTCAACAATGACTAAAAGATGCTACACCTTTCTGTCATTTACAGCAAAAAAGCACTAGCTGTAATGACAACCTCTGTGATTTATTAGTCTGTTAGGCTCTATCATAAAGCAGTCCAGATGAACAGGAGCTGTAGATATGCTCAGCCCCGCTGGCTGAAGTGAAAAGAAAAACGACCTTGGGCGTCGTAAATCTCTAGGGAACCTTCATTAGCACCTGACAAAGCCACAAAGCGCCATCACACAGCCTCTAAATGCTTTGCAGTTGACTGCTGGTCTTCAGACAGCACTGTGGTGTGGTCATTCACACATTTAAGCACACTGACTGGGAGGCAGTGCAGAAGTTGATTCCCTCAATTTAGCAGGTCTCTTCATAAAATGACCAGCGTAATAATGGCCTGGCCTCTTGCAGGTAGGGTTAATTAGCCAGGATGCTAGGCGGTTTCAGGTTTAGCGTCGATTCAGTGACTGCCACAAATGTGCTCAGTGCTACCACTTAGTCCTCTCGCAGTTCAGCAACGTTTAGAACCCAAACTAATAACAGCTGTCAAATGTGCGTTACCGTGGCAACAATCTCTCAGGCAACCAGAGAAGCAGTCACCCTGACGCGGAACAAGTTATTGTGCTCCAAAAACAACAAACACTGAATGAGAAAGTTCAGACAGTCAGCACGTATTCAAGACTCTTTTCAAGTACTGTGTGCTGCTTCTCCAGAAACATGCCCTGACCACACCACCTAAAGAAGATTGGGGAGATTATTGATATGGTGGAAGGATCAATCCAAGCTAAAATTATTGGTCCACATACCCATTGTTAATGCTTAAGTAGACATGTTTGACCATTACACTTACCAATATTAAAGATATTCCTTTAGGTAGTAAGATTACTTATAATTTAATTATACATTCGATTTTTGTGAAGATATACCAGCTAACTCACACACAGGGTTCACACAAACACAGAGACACACAAAAAATGGACACATTCATGACTACAAACTCAAACTGGTTTAACATGCATTTGTCATAAGAAGACTAAAGGACATCACTTTGAGAAACAAACAGTCACTTTGCCTTGAATGATGCCAGATTTCCCCTTAACGCTCCTTAAAATGTTTAGTAACACATATACATATGTTACATATGACTGTCATGGTCCTGAGTCTTCTGACTCAGTGTTTATAGTTGTTTGATTATTTATATTCTTTGGTTCATGGTTTTGGTTCTCTTTATTGTTTTCTGCTTGTGTTATATTCTTAGTTCCTAGGATTTAGGCTTCTGTTACTTTGCCTTCCCTGTGTTCCTCGTCTGGTCACGCTTGTCTTCATGTTCCCATGTCTCCCCAGTCAGTCATGCCTCTATGTCTCAGTGTCAGGTCCACGTAATTGTGAATGTCTCTTGTTTCCTGTTTAATCTTGATAGTCCTTAGCCGTTTCTCAGTTCTCAAGTACGTGAGTCCATACTCGCGTTCTCACGATTTGTACAACTGGAACACCAGCGTACTTGACGATGTCACAGGTCCGGAGTTTTTACTGCCGTCCCCTCTTAATTTAGCTGTGATTAATATGTTATGACGCTTAACTTGAATCTCAGCCAAACTGATTTACTCAGGAACAAATAAAACACTGAAATAATCCAAACATTACGATTTAGAAGTTATCTAAGAGACTTATATATCATAGCCTGAGAAGCGAAAGAAAACAATGTGCCGGGGATGCGCTGTTCTTGCCGGGCTAGAGTGAGCCTCGACCTCCCAGTCAGCTATCGAGCTGGTGGGTAACAGATGTCTCCGAAAACGTCGGAGCACTTTGGCAAATATGTGATGTCTTGATAAATCGAGCAGATATTTGAAGTTTACACAGCTACGTTCTCGCCTGAAAATACCTTAAAAGTTTATTTTGTGACCCAGAAAGAGCAATATTTAAAAGTTTTTAGCCGCGGTTCTCCGCCATTGCCGTGTTTGAGTTTTCGACGAAATGCATCTTGGGATATTTAGCCGTACCAAGGCCACACAAGTCACCACCGATGCATGCTTGATAAAACGGGCGGAGCGAGAACACATCCGGGAATTTTTCACGTTCTCGGCTTGATGCGTACTTTGAATGGAACAGTACTTGGTCTCCAACTGATGACATATAACGAGTCCACGAGGACGCAAGTACACACAAGTACGCATATTGAGACATGGCCATCTGCT
>VOQK01039103.1:8196-18196 GCA_015052645.1 Benitochromis conjunctus
AATTATAAGCATTTGGAAACAATGTTTATAAGGTGAGAGCAAATTAAAAAAGCACCATCAAACACCTTGTAACACTCAAACCGACAACCTATCAGAACGAAGGATGCCACATGTGTTAATTTTAGTTGATAAGGTGAAAAAAAATCTGTTATCGTGAAGTTAGGTCAGATCAATGGGATGCAGGCCTGTAAGAAACCAGGGTGTCGGAAAAAGGAACAAACAGAGAAGAGAAAGAAGACTGAGGTCACGTCTGTGTTTGTCTGTTGCTGTTTTAACAGGTTAACTATGATAACAGTGATGCATCGAGTTAAAGTGAGAAAAATAAACAGAAAAAGATTAACCCTGGAAAGTTGACCAAAGAAGAAGGAAAGAGCAAAAGAAACTGGACAGATGATAAAAAAATAAAGGCGAGGAAAGGCTTATTCATACTTCGCAAGAAATTGGGAACCCTTCATGGTATTCTCTGGAAATTGTCATTACAGTTTCAACACCATGGTACTTTGTTCATGTCATGCTGTGCTACAAAAGAAAAATCAGGATCTGATGCCAGAATCACAGGGGGTCAGAGATAGCCACAAGCAATTTGGTATCATAAATCACTCATGATGTGTCACGTTTCAAACAACATGAGGATGTAACTTTTAAACCAATCACTTTGATTTGTGAGCCTAAGCAGCAGTAACCCTGAAAGCCAGCAGTAAATAGCATCTGTATCGCCACATGTTTGAGTCCAAGTGTGGCAAGTGGCACCCGGTGGTCTCACTATGTTCAGTGTAGCTTTACCCCGATAGAAGAAAGGAGGAAAACGAAATGGAAAAAATGACAGAGGAAAAAAAACGAAAATCAAGAAACGAGCTTAACAGGTTGAAAATAAAGATCCAAGAAAAGCAAAATGATGGAATACCAGACTTCGGCCAAAACATCTGCAAAGTTAAATATGCAGAACAGAGAGACACTTTGCACAGGAAAGAGTGAGGGGTGGGGGGTGGACTCCCTGGTAGGGCTGGGCTGGGCTCACTGGAGAAGAGAAATCTGTAAGTGATGGAGGGTGATGCAGGAGAGGGGACACAGGACACAGCTTTGCAACTGTGTATACGTTCACGAATGTACGTATGCTTGCACACACACTTTCAGGAGGAAGGAGAGAAACATAATATATTTAAAAAAAGGTTTTGTTGAAGCTGCTGACTGGACAAGATCTGGATCTCCAGTTACTGGAGTGTGAAATACCACTGTACTACAACAGATTAGGGTGAGGGTTAAGGTCATCTTACAATGTCATGTACATTTACTACATTTGTCAGTAGGAGACAGGTAGTTACAGTTGGATGATTTCCTTATAAGTGGAGATTTATAGTATGCTACACCCAGTAATCCATGAAGGATTCATCTGAAGTTCCACCACAAAACTACTTCTTTATAGTTTTTCACACATTTAATTGTCTCTTGTATTCCTCATTAGCTGTGAGCTGTAACATCTGCAAGATTGTAGTTTACAGTAATTTACACTGTTAAAATGCTAAATTTGAGATATTTCATGCGCAGTTAAATTGACCAAAAAGTCCAAAATGCTAAAAATATCCCAGAGTTCAGTAGCTTTAATTATTTTGTTTCCACTGCTCGGTGAGATGGGGTGAAAGAAGGGTGAGGCAGGGGATGCTGAGTGAGTAGTTTCCAGAGGAGAGCAGCACTGCTCACATCACGGAAAATACTGGCAAAGACAAAGTGGCTTCCCTGATGGGAAGATACCAGGAAAAGAGCCGGTCGGATGAAACAGGGAGGAGAAAGGTTAGTGAAAGGTTGCTGACTGTGAAACTTCTCCAGAACAGGATCAGCTAAACATAGCAGCTAACAGTATGGAACAAGCTGGCAAAGCATGCATAAATGAGGACTTTCATCCTAAACTGATATTTATATCAGTTTGCATTGTAGCGCTTTTTAATGTTGGGTTTTTAGGTAACACAGTGCAGGTGGCCATTAGTGCTTGAGGGCTCAGTAAAGTAGAAAGGTGTTATATAACAACCATTTACCATTGGGAAGCTGTAAATGGACTCAATATTGATCAGCTGCAAAACTATTTATTAACAAAAGTTAAAAAGAAGATCCAAATGGTTTGTTCTTGGCAAGGAGCTGTAGGTGTTAGGCAATTTAAAGGCTGTCTATGCTGAGCAAACAATCCAAGATCATAAAGAGCAACCAGGCTGTAACAGAACAGCCAGGTTTTTGAAGTTAACAGCTGAGATCAAGAAGAAAAGGTGGAGCAAAGCAGCAGATCAGATACAGAACCTGAAACAGGCACAAGCACGCTGCACTGAAGGTATAATCAGTAAAATGTTCGGATGGAGATTTTCTGCAGTGTTGTTGGCCTGAAACAGATCATTTGACCTCTGACCCTTGACATTTATATGTTTGAGTGATATAAATGAGGAAAATCATCACTTATATTTCTCTGATGCTTTGAATATTTGCTCTTATGTGTTAACATTAAGTACAAAATGGTAAATCACTTAGCAAGTTATTGTATCTTTCTCTAACAACTTCACATTACAGCGTGATTTCTCCAGCTGGACTTTAAACCACCATAGGCAATAATTACTCAGACGTAACCAATTCCATCTGCTTTTATTACAGCTTTTGGACAAATGCTCAGCCCGTGTTTCAAATTTCAGCCACACGGCATGGAAGAGCAGACGCTGGCAATGTTGGAGCTCTATCTACCTGCTGAATCACACTAGGCTAGGAGAATTTAATCCAAAATCCAGATTTCAAACTGTGAAAAAACAACCAGCATATCCTCTCTGGAAGAGATTAGTAGGTAAAGATCAAAGAAAATAAAAGAAGGAAAAAAAACCCCAACCCCATGAGGACAGAGAGGCTAGTGTTAGGACACATGGTGGGAGAAGACGGGCTGATAAGAGAAATCGGGATTTTTAAAACACCTCAGAGCCTAATCAGCTTAATTGTAACTCTGGTAACTCATTCCTTATACCTACTTCAATGTTACATTTTGATCATCAAGTCTGAAGAAGTCTGATTTAAAAGTTTAACCAATTAAAATAAAAAAACGATCTTTCTGATCTTTCTGACTGCTGTTGCTGTCATCAGATTGCTCTGTGGAAGTCCCACTATGACCACACACAGTGTTAGTACACCTTCGATATTATATCACAATATGTTAAGACATTTTGCAGTAATGACACTCATGACAATAGCTGCATTTATGAGGGTAAATAAAGGGTATTTTTCATCCTTCTTTACAAAGTGTGAATCTGTGGAAACAAGGTGCCAGAAACAGTATTAGATTGGAGTAATTTCCATCCACTGTTTGCTCTTTCTGTCTTATGACGCGCTACTAGTGAATGCTCGTTTGAATCATTTGTTTACTTTGCGGTCACACATCATCAGCTGCTAGCCTCTCGTTCTTCGTGGCTTGATTGTACTAATCTCTGTTTTTCTTTTTAACCTTAAGTGGTGAAATATGCTTGTTTCTGCTTTTAGTGAGAACAGCTTTCTTGTAGATTTTGTAAAGTACGGTGCTTTATTGTACATTGTTGAACTAGCTTACTTTTCACTATAGATGCTAAACCCTCATCGGTGGCTGACACGTTGCTCCTGCGTGTCTGGGCTTATCTGGTTGTTTAGTGAACTAGGGAATGTAAATGCATGGTGTTGCTATCTGCTTCTTAATTTTGACGTCATTAGCCATTTCTGGGTCCAAACGCTCATTCACTTTCCAAAATCAAATAAACACTGTGGCATCACTGAGAGTCAAAAACGGTCCAAATTCTTTAGTCTCCAATTAAAGGATCAGTGTGGCCGTGCTCACAGGACTTATAATAAAGTTTAACATCTGAGCATTTTTGAAAAAGAGGATTTACGAGGTTTAATGGACTTAGAGGTTAGCTTGCTAGCTTCCATGTAAAGAAGATGTACCATATTCTGAATAAAGAATTTCTAAAAAACTAAAACATACAGCTTTGGTATCACTTTGGGCATAAATAAGGGTGTAAAACAAACACCAGCAATATTTGTAGAATAACTGAAGTTGGTCTAGCTAACATATCAAATCATATGTTTAATTGTGCGTTACCTGGTGGCTACCTACTGAGCTATAGTTGTGGTAATATACAATAAAGCTTTAGCACAGTGAAGATGGAGGATGCTTGTTATTATTTTCCCTCAATAAAAGTTAATTTGAGGTTCCGCAATGGGCAGAGAAAAATCAATCATATGGCAGGAAGAGGTTAGTGAAAAAAGATCAAACTTTATTCATCCACTACATGAGGTTAGTCATTAATATGCTGCCGCATAGTTTGACTCGCTGTGAAAAATCTGTGCTCCTTCTTCATCATTGAAATCCTAGTTAGCTTCAGAGTGATTCTATTCTGTGGTGTTCAGATATTTGGTGATTGGCACACCGAAGGGCTGAAGTTATCATAAGGTTTTGAAAAATTGGGTTTGAAGTTGTGCTGCATGGGAATAGTGCTAATAAAAAGCCAGAGAGGCAGACAAGTAATTTTATGGGCTTGTTTATAATCAATAAAACACAATACAAAAAATTACATCACATTAAAAAGACAACTGCCTCACTGAACCCAGTTGTACCTTGGACCCAGAAGCAGGGTTGGTACATCATCACTTAACAACCAAAGCAATGAAACTGCCTTTTTTATATCACATGAAAATTTATACTGGTATGATAGCAGACAATATAACATGGAGACACAGGGATACACAAGCTGGCCTTGAGATAATCTCTCCAGCCTGTCCTGAGTCTGCCCTGGGGCCTCCTACTGGTAGGACATGGCCAAAACACTTCATTTAGGAGGCACCCAGGAACCATCCTGGTTAGATGCCTGAACTGGCTGTTGAACCACGCCAGTAGCCACTTGAGGTGGTTCAGGCATCTGACCAGGATGCCTCCTGGCTCCTTTTCATGTGGAGGAGTAGCAGCTCTAGTAGCAGCCCCTCCCAGGTGACTGAGCTCTCCACTCTGTCTCTAAGGGAGAGTATAAACACCCTTTAGAGGAAGCTCATTTCCACAGCTTTGAGTCAACACCCAGAGCTTGTGACCACAGGTGAGGGTAGGAACACAGATCAGCTGGTAAATCGGCAGCTTTGCATCTCTCTCATATACCATAAGAGATCAATACAGCATTTGCATCGCAGCTCCTGGTGCACCAATCCCTCTGTCAGTCTCCTGCTCCACTCTCTCTTCACTTGTGAACAAGACCTGGCATTTAAACTCCTCCACTTTGAAGAGCAACTCATCCTATATCCAGAATGGGAACACCACTCTTTTCCAGCTGAAAACCGTGGCCTCAGAACTGGAGGTGGTAATTCTCCTTCCTGCCACTTTACATTCAGTTGCGACCTACCTCAGCGCAAGCTGGAGGTCACCCTCAGATGAAGCCAACAGAAGCATATCATCTACTAAAGCAGAGACCACCACAGCAGAAACCCTCTGCTGCTTGGCCGTGTCCAACAGCTAAAAGTGTCCCAGAGGTGCTCTAAAAGACACGATTGAAGGGGAGATTGTCTAAATTTAAATAAGCTGTAGTATTTTTATGACTAGAGTCACATAGGTTTTAGATCACACCTTATACAGTGGAGTCCTCACACAATTTTCAGTTGGGGAATAGTTATAACGACATTTGTGGTTTATTCATGCTTTCCCCTCCTAATTAAGCAGTTTAGACGTCACGATTGTTGAAGTTAAGCTTTAAAGGAACTCTCACTTTTTGTTATCTCTGAGGCTTTGTGTCAGAATTTAATATTATGCAATGCCAATTAGTGAGAACCCAATTCTTTGTTGCACAGCTGTTTTGCAAAGCTGTTTAACTGCTTCTTATTTTTTACTCTCTTTCTTTCTTCCATTGCTGCTTAAAGACATTGCAGTCGGGCTATCGAGCTAACATGATGATCTTGCCATGCTGAGATAATAAAAAAGTATTATTATGACACTAATTGGAAATGATTCCTTTAGGTAGGGCTCATTAAAAGCGTTAGGCTGCCACACAGGTTCACACAAGAGGTGTTGGTGTTCTGGTTGGGTCTGGATCAAATTTTCTGTCCCGTCAAACTCCAAAAGGAAATGGCTGTTTTGGGGTCTTGTTAAGCTGTTACAAATCTCTCATCTGGAATTTAATTTTAGAATTGAAAGCTGCTTTCACCTTTATGTGGCGAGCGTAATATGACACATATGCGCAAGGACACACACACTTCTCTCTCCGTGACAGGATGCAACCAGCAAAAGGGCGACTGAGAAAATTAGAGAAGTGTGAAATGAATTGCAGTGGAGGCAAAAACAGAAAGACCCTTTGGATGTCTTGAAATGAATCATTCTTTTCTCCATTTGCTGAGGTCACGTGGCAGAAATGATGGTCTCATGGGTCACAAATGAAGTGGGTGGCTCTGGTTAGTAAGCGGCCAAGTTCACTCTGAAATGCGGGATAATGTGGGAGATGGGAATTTATATGAGATTTTTGTAACACTGTTTTCAAGGTGAAAAGGAGCCTTATCGCCAGCTTCCGTCGTCATCAAACTCAAATTGTTTGGTAGCTTTGTCCAAAATTACCGGTTCAAAATAATGACTTCCTCCCTCACAGGCTCACACCTCTAATTCATCTTGGGTGTTACTTTGTCATTCGTGGCCAGACATGTGGTTGTTTTGTCATCAGCTGAGAGTTGTGTTTCACTGGTGACTTCACTGTTGACAAAAGAAAATGGGTGAGCTCACTGCTATTCATCACAACAACCTCTCTCTGTTATAATTTCATGCATTTGCGCTTTGCCGTCTTTCTATCTGTTTTTAATCTACCAGCCTTTTGATAAGATAAATACAAGGTCTGTGAGTGCGTGACAGAGAAACAGAATACATATATATGAAGCAAGTGAGTGAATGGGTGCGATGGCCATTTCTGATAATCATCATCTAGCTTCCCTTTTATGTTATTCACAATGCTCCACGTGGTCTCAGTAACTAATGAATAGCGTTCTCTGATATACGAGGAGTGACATCATTCACTCCTGTTGTGGCTAATTTCAGACTCTGTGAGGGTCTGCTGTTCAGATGGCAGCGTGTTTGTGTTTGAAATTTGATGTTTAAAAGATGTCGGTGTTTGTTTTTCTCCGATGGAAATGTTCTGTCGGAACGTCGCGGTCCTCCCTGGTTTGTATATTTTGTTGTATAGCTGCCTTTTAACTAAATAAACAGTTTCGGTCAAATTCAGTTAAATCAAATATCTGTTCCTTTAAAACTGTCAAACAAAATTTGTGATTTTGAATTGTCACCGAAGCTTTACGCATGTAGTTAAACTGCAGGCATAGCTAAATCTATGGCGCAGGTGGGGACCGTGGTAGAGCTTTAGTTGCTGCAGTCTGGTGAATTTTTGTGGGATTTTGCAGGATTCGAGGCCCATCATTAAGACCTGGTCTTGACACCTACAACCGCATTTTTTTTCTCTTTCTCTGGCTCTTTTCTTTCTCTCTCGCTAAGGCTTCTGCAGGTGTGCCAGTTTATGACGGGATTAACGATTTAACAACAGCTCTGTCTCACCCGTCAAATCCGCTGTGCCTGTGAGGAAATGTGGTAGGACCATTAGTAAGAATTTAAACAAGGAAGACATTTCTTTTTTTTTTAACTTCAAATCTGAGTCAAAAATAAATAACTAATCTATAACTAATAACCAGGGCATATAATACCAATATGCTCTGGTTTTTGGCCGATCACTTTGTGGTGTGACATCAGCGGTGCTGCAGAAGTTCTTAATAGAGATTTATGTTCCCTCCTAACAACAGTTGTACTCCTTCTTCTTCTAAACGACTGAGCTGTTAACCTTCACATATATTATTCAACATTTTCTGGCCTTTGAATATCTTTATCTTCAGCCAGTTATCCAACAGAGCACCAAATTCCTGACCAAAGGCTGCATTTTAATGTTAATCTCCATGGACTTCTTGTTCCCCTTGTTATTATCGCCTTATCCCTCCTATTATCGTGCTGTGGATTTATATTCTAGTCCTCTTTTGTCTCTCTGTATCTGCATTTCTGTTCACAAAGAGTGTGTTCCTCAGATCCTGGCCTTTGTCTGAGTGTGTCATTGTGTTCATATGCTCAGGAGAAATGTCTGGTACGTTGGCCAGCGTGTCAGTGGGTCTGCATGTGTGTATGTGTGTGCATTTAAACAGAAGTAAATAGTGATGACTCTCGTATGTCTCTGCAGCAGCCTTACATACGTCTATTTTGCTCCCCGAGAGGATCCTCACCTTCCTCCTCGTCTTCCACACTCGTCTCTTTTCTCTTTCTACTCTTTATCCTACTAACCCACCCACTCATCCCTTTAGCGCACAGACTTGGGCAAAGAGTTTTACCCATGCTTAAGGGTCTTTGGCTGAGACTTTAATCATGTCTGGCACAAGTTCACAGTCTTCACCAATGATGATACCCGTCCCCGGTACCTTTCCATCTATTCGTCTCTTCTCTATCGTCTGCCTATTCTCTATCTCGTTCTGTCCCAATCGCTCAGCTGATCCATCTGGCATCCATTCTTCCCCTTTAGGTCACTTTCTTATCCCCTTTGCACACATTCGCATCCTCCCATCCTCCCTAAAAGCCCATTCAGCCTACCTTTGCCTCTATCTCCTTACACTCCCACCCAGCATTTACTGTACCTTCTTCCTTTCCCTCCAGCGCTCCCATTCAATTCCTTCATCCAGCTGCTTTTCTGTTGTTGTTTATAGTTCATTTGTTTTTAGGATTGTGTGAATCCTAACTCGTGTCTATTCGTTATTTATTTATAGTCTGGGATGTATGTAGCCTTTGTATGTATCCTATTAAAGGATATTCCCTTGATTTTCCATATTTTGTCTTCCATGTGTCTTTTGTTTAAATCACTTTAACTTGTCTGTCCCTAAATTTCAAAGCATAGCACTGAATATTGTTTTAATTACTGAGGAAAATGTCGAAGAATTGTGAAAATATTTAATGAAAAAAAAAGGTTAAAAGTTAGTTTGTTGCTAAAATAAAGAAAAGCAACAAACCTTCACAGGTGAGAGGGTGGAACTAGGTAACGTTTTTGTTCAAAAGTGATCTGCCATTTCTTTAATAAATGTGACATGCTAGATGCAAATTATTGATTTATTTACTTAACATTTACTTAACAACAACAAAAATTGTGGATGTGTCCAGTGTAAAAAAATCTGCCAAGTGAAACATGCTACCTGTGTGGTGAAGTCTGTGAATAAGGGAGAAGCTGAAAAAATGTTAGTTTAAAAAACAAAATAATAAACCCCCTCAGATTAGAAAATTTAGATAGAAGGAAATCCTGCATGTGAAGAATAGACACGTAACGTACATCTACCTGATTGTCCGAGCTTAAACATTTTTAATTTCAGGTTTTTTTGGTGAACTTTATAATTCAGTTTTTAAAGCTTTCAAAGCTTTAACAGATATCCAGAACCATTTAACAAGTCAAACTTACAATCTTGTTAATTTGGTTAAGTTACAGTAAGTTGCTCATGTCACTAACTCGTCAGGATGGGCGTGACAGTTAGAGAAAATGAAGAGGAAAAATTATACATCCAGTTTTGGATATTAACCCATTTAATCCCCAAATTTTCCCTGAAGAATAAGTGCATGCATTTCACTCCTTAGACTTCTCCTACACACAATATGTTTCATTTTTTTAATGTCATGGGGGCTTAGAATGGCAACAATTGTTGCCGGTGGGATCAAATGGGTTAATAAACTGAACATAAAATACAAAAACATTTTAGGTGTTTGAGTGTGTACTCAAGACCTTAACCTTCCTGATTACAAAGTATTTCTATTTAATTAAACTGTGCTGTTTAATTAATAAATCATTTCTGCTTTGTGCCTTGTGTTTTCGTCTCCCATTTATTTTGGTAAATGAATGGAACCCAGACATATTTCCACCATCACACATACATCTACACAAACCTTTGTTCCTGTCATAAATCAGCACACAGTGCAGTGAAG
>VOQK01039105.1:6257-17760 GCA_015052645.1 Benitochromis conjunctus
AGCTTTGGTAAAATCACCTGTTTGTTTCTGAAATACAGTTCTGGAGCCTCGAGACGAACATCTCCTCCATAGACATGTTGGTAAAAAAAAAAAAAAAAGAGAGCTATGACTGCTGACTTGTCCATTATAAATGGATAAGAATACCAGATATGATGATCCTTTTTTAAACAAAGTGTGACCAGGATTTACAAAACTAATTTATATTTTAATCAATATCCAAAATGAGTCGCTGAGCCCATGAACTCATCAAGAAAACATTAGGTTACTGGGTAAAGAAAGAAAATAGCATTTTTCCCACAGCCTTCAATAGGACCAGACATCTTTTTGCAACAGGCACTATTACTGTCTGGTGGCCTTCAGGTAGAATGCATGTGTAAGACTCTTAAGGAGTGGCTTCATCTTTCTAACCAGGGAGCTATGTCCCTGTTTAATACTATGCATGCCTGTGTGTGTGTGTGTGTGTGTGTGTGTGTGTGTGTATGACACACACACACAGAGAGAGAGACATTGTGCAGCACTTGATGGCAGCAGTTTTCCCTCTATAAAGGTCAGAGGTCAGAGTGAAGTTCCTATGCTGTGCTAACAGAGCATAGCTGCAGAGTTACAGCAGGTAGTCAGATAGACGAGTACAGCTGTTCATTTTAATCACATGCTTCTTAATTCTTTAATCAGCAGGTATTTTTCTGATCACTGGAGGACTTTGACCATCGGTTTCCTGTTCAGAAACAAATTACAGGAAAAGAAAAGTAGATTGAAACATGAAGATAATGCAGAAGTAAAGAAGATTGCAGTTTGTCAAATGGCTACCTGGTTCCTAAAGGTGAGCGGGTCAGTTTAGGCTCTCAGTCATTATCCATGTGCACCATGTTGTTGCAGTTTAGATGTGATATGGTGTTGTTATCCTTAGCACTGAGCAAATGAGATTTCCAGATAGTTTGATTCTGCTGAACCTAAATGCACAAAACAGGAAACAGGAAATTGTGCATGACTTTAACAGAGGAAAGAAGAAACTGTGACATAGTGTTAAGCATGTAAAAAATGTTGAGCTCCCGCTGTGTCTCAGTCTCTGTATGATGTTTAAGTCAGGTTTAGACAGATTCATCTGTTAGTCCCAGATTTTATTCATTAATTTTCCCCACAATTTATGATCTGGATTACTTTGAGTGAAACACAGTGGACAAAGTTTAACTTCAGGAGAGTCACTATATGCAAAATGGTCTTTTAAAAAGGTACAGCGTTGCATTTTCCTGTTTTTATGCTCTTTGTAAATCATCATCATATTATAATGTCTCTGATCAGAGCAGACAGCAGCTGGCTGCAGACTGCCTACACCACACTACAGTAGTAAAACTTACAGCGTCTACCAAAGCTCATCTTAGACTTTGGTAGTTTTCGCCTTCTGCTCGTCTCATGAGAAACAAAGTGGAAACAAAAGCAACTGTACATGGAAAATTTGTAATAATAAAATGTTGAAGTGGCGCTCCTCACTGAAGCCACTATCATATAGCTTCCTAAATTGTTAACATGTACCTCAGCTTGAGCTTCTAGAAAGCATTTACAGTCAAAATAAACAGAAAATTACAGAAACCAGTTTTTTTTTAAAATTTTATTAAAATGAAGGAAACATGTCACAGTAAAAAGGACAGTAGATGAGCAGCAGTGACAGTTTATTGTGACCCTCCAAGACCCACTAACAAAAATGTTTCATGTTAAAATAACAATACAATGAAAGGTTAACACTTAAAGTACACAAAAAATTAAGAAAAGTGGAGCAGGCGTATTGACTGAAGTTAGTGCAAAGACAAAAAGAAGAAAAGACAGAGAAAACAAATGAATGACAGTAACGTCCTTAATAAATATACATTCATCTGCTTTCTTTTGTCTCCTGAGCTTTCAAGTTCATCAGCTGCTCTCAGAGAAAAGTCATGCTCAGCAGCAAAGTGAAGACAGAAAAGATTATGAGATAACTCATGTTGATTTTTGTGGCCACACTGGAAACTTGGGATGAGGCAGTCGACTGACTGTGGATGACAACCCTTGTAGCAGCTTCACTGTTATTTTCTGCTGGCTAACAGGGAATTTAAGCTTCATGTGAGAGTGGCTGAAGTGTTAGAAAAGAGCCATGAACAGCAGAACCTATAACAAGATCTAAGGCATTCGCTATCAGGGTTAGCTAACATAAATCAGGCATGACTTGTGTCTCCTGTACTTCATTAAAGCAACAATAGCTATAACAACAATAATAATAAGCAGCCCAGCAGAAACAGACACAGCAGCTGTAACTTCAACCTCGCCTCCTCCCTCCTTGTCTCCTCCAGCCTCGTCTCCTCCATCTGTGAAAGCAGAAACAGCTGTGAGGACAACGTTGACTCGATGTGTTTGTAGTCTGCCTGAACACCAAAGTGACAACTTCTGTGCTTCAACCGTCAGCACATGTTTTAACTCCGAGCAGTCGATCTCACAGCTGCTGGATTTATCCACGAAAATGTAGTGAAGCTGTGTGATCCTTATGATTAACTCGGTCAGTGTTGGATACTGAACTCTGCCGGTTCCTGCTGAACTGACTGCTTAAACAGGAGACTGATCATAACAAAACGCAATTCCAGAAACACTAACACATGTAAGTGACAACGACTCCATGCATAACTTGGCTGCACTGAAAGGCAGAGGAGGTGGCAGAGTTAGTGCGAGTGAGAACAAACCCAGGGTTTCTGCCAACATATTACAAACCCAACAGTTTTCCAGACTGGGATTTATTTTTTTTTACTTATTAGAAACAGGACAACTGTTATAGTCGCAAGTGCCTCTTAATAGATTCTGTAACAGTTTTAATAGCTGTTACAGGAATAATTGGAATAAAACATGGACCTAATAAAAGCTAACATCAGTCTACTTGTCTCTACTAATCAAAGCTGGTTAAATCAGTCGTGTCTGTCTTTGAACAAGCTTGGCTCTAATTCAGTGTGTTCTTTGTCTTCATGCTGGAGAAGCACTCCCTGATGTCTCACCCTTTCTACTTCTGTGTGAGCAACTAAAGATGCAGCTCCACCTTCTCTGGGGGAAACGCTGCCACCCTCACTCCCAACAGCTGCAGCAGAGGGGGTGAGCCTGGTTCTGCTGGAGGTTTCTTCCTGTTAAAAGGGAGTTTTTCTTTCCCACTTTTGCTACGTGCTTGCTGATAAGGGGTTGTCTAATTGCTGGGGTTTTCTCTGTATTATTGTAGTGCCTTTATCTTAGAGTAAAAAGTGCCTTGAGGTGACTGTTGTTGTGATTTGGCGCTATATAAATAAAACTGATTTCTACAAACTCACCTGTGTCTGTGACTGTGATGTTGATGGAGTGCTTGAACTCTCTGACGACTCTCCCACCACTTCTTATGTTGCTGGTTGTGATCTCACACTCGTATGTTCCCGTATCGCTGATGCTGACGTTCCTCACAATCACAGGAACGTCTCCGTCCTTCATGGATGGCTCTCTCAGATGCACTCGGCCTTTAAAGGACTCGTGCTGGTAGTTCTCATACGAGCGTGGTTTTCGGTAGAAGAACACATAACTCTCTGATGTGAAGTCAGGTTTGCTCCACTGTACCACCAAGATCATTAAATCTGTGGGGCCATGACACTCAAGAGTGGCGTTTTGTCCAGGCCTCACTTTGACCTCTGTGTGATCAGAACAGAAAATTCAGTGGCTAGTCTGAACTCCAGGAATAACAACAGGAAACAATCAAAGAAATGCATTAAATGTAAAATTACTATTTGAATTAATGAAAATATCTTACAGTAATGAGCTGTAATTGATACTGCTTTTTAGGAAGAAATGTTTAGGTTTAAACTGTTAGGGAACACATTTACTGACCTTGGTTTGTTGTGTAATGGGCCAGAAAGGCCAGACCTGAGGAGAAAGACAAAATGATAGATTAGTGTTTGTAGTAATGAAACCATCTCCACAGTGAACTGCTGGACAATTTGGATATCACCACATCATGAAAAAATGCTGTTCTGTGAAACAGTGACACAGAAGAAGCTATTTATTGTACCAGACTGTCAATAATTACGATCAACACAGATTTTAGAGAAATTCCCACAAAAACAAGACAGGAAAAATACTGGGACCATTAAAGACGTGAAAATCAGTCCGCTTCATATTTTTCTCCCAGTCTGCAAGCTATGGATGTCTTTAGTTTATTTATATGTTTTCTGGGCATTCGTGTCATCGTGTCATTGTTTTACACACTGTCAAACAGCAGAAGCCTCAGTGGGAATAAAAAAAAAAAAGGAAAAGTCACAAATATTGCACCAAATAAAATGTTCTGTTGAAAGTGGAAGAAACTAGAGAACAGGTGGATCATTGAAAGCAGAGAGGAGGGTTTTTACTGAGATATTTGAATGAGCTTACAGCACAGCCTCCCGCTCTCTCTCTCTCTGCCAATAGGAGTGAATGGACCTCTGTCTTTTAATGCTTGGGGCATTGTTTTCTTTTACACGTGCCTGTCATAAATCAAAGCAGTAGTATCAAAAACAGTCACTCAGTAACTACAAATGACTCTGGTTAATGAAACACTGGAGTCATGGTGCTTAGCAAGACGCAGCAGGTATGCCACCTGTCGAAACCGGAGCGAAGCGAACCAAAACCTCGGTTAGTTGTGGTCATGGGACCTGAGAGTCTTAAAGCACGACCGGAGCAGTGGTTAGAAACGTCTCAGGTCGACGCAGTGTTGAAACGTTTGTTTTCAGCTTCCCATCCCTAGTTTTTTGTTGGTTTGCCTCCGCGGGCTTGCAAAAGAGAAGCAGCAGAGAATTCCTGTTTCTGCTGTGTTTGACTAAAAAAGCCTTTACATCTACACGTTTGCACAAAGTGCTGACTGCAGTATAAATGTTCTAAAAATGAATCTCAAAGCACAGATTATATCCTGTTCTTTACAGAAAATCCTTAATGTAGTTATCTATAGTTATCTATTAAGGATAAGAAGAGTACTTACAGAGCAGTCTCAGTACAGCTGGTACCTTCATGCTACACCTCAATGAAATGACCACTATTCTTACTCAGTCATAACTACACTTGTTTCCAGACCAAACTCATGAACAACCCTTGAGTAAAGTATGAGTTGTGAAACAGCGCTTTAGTCACTCACAGAAAAGAAACTATTCATGAAATGAGCATTCAAACAGTTATGCACAGCAAGCAAAATGGAGGAGCTCATACAGAGTGAAGTTTTCGTGGTTTATAGCTGTGTGCTCTTCACTGTGCCCCATACCTCTCACAAAATCAGAAAGCTGCTTTGCATACAGAACAAAGAGACCACAACAACACGGTGAGTGTACAAGTACCAAAGTGGACATGCTTGGCCTACTTTCCACTTCCTTGTTTTAAAGATGTTAATAAAAGTTTTTAGAGGTCATCCAAGGTCAACCACGAAACTTTTGCAACACAAATGTTTCACATGAACTGCTTAGTTCTGATATCATAATGTGAGTTACTGCTGTGCTTTCAGAGCAGAGTGTAAAACAGCTTCAAATCACAAACACTGCATGTGATGCACAAAGGATTTTGTTTGCTCTGCTGTCCGACACGCCCTGAACCGACATTTATGGGCTAATAGTTTAAACTTTCAACGGTTTGTTCTTTTCAAAGATAACAAACTGCACAACACACTGTAGGAAGCATGATACAAATTTAAAGTCATATGCAATTTCATTGTTGCTTTAATTAGTCAGAAGCTCAATAAGCACTCCATTTTCCAGAGAAACACAGCAGTAACTACCACCTCAAACCTATGTTAAGTTCCTGCATTGTTAAAATATCTAATGGGAAATTGCCAGGACGGCTCATCCAGCTGGATGGCTGGATTGGATCCATCTATGTGGATGAGCCATCTATCCACATAGATGGCTCATCCAACTGGATCCGATCCAGCCATCCAGCATTCTGGATGAGGTTAATCTGAGTGAGTCAGAGGGAGATGCTGCAGACGGCCCCTGCAATCAGTCTATTTCAGCTTTATTCAAAAACAGATTGGGTTCTCTTATCTTATCTCTTATAACAGAGCTGTAATGAGGAGCTGGACACTAGAGCCACATCTATCTAATTAAATATTCTGGTTGAGAGCATGGCCAGCATTGGAATGTACTTTTAAAAAAAGTATTTCTAAACTAAGCTGCTTTCTGTTTCTACTCCACTGTATTCTGGATGAAATAGTGTACTTTGCACTCCACACTTTGGTTTATTGGAAATAAAGTGTGGAGACACAATCTTCTACCCTGTATTTATCTCTAATCATGTGGTTTCTTGTTTGTTTGCCCTTCACATGTTCTTCTTGGCCTTACTCCTAAACACAACAAAAATACATAAACCTGCTGCGCCTACAACAAACTGGATGTTTGTGATGGAGAAACCACAGACAGAGGGTCTTTAATAATTTTCATAGATAGATCATCATTGTTGTGCACTCACAGAGCAGCCAAGGTAGAGGGGTTTTGTCACGGTTCTGGGTCTTGTGACCCAGTATTTTGTATTTTCTTGTGTTTGTTATTCATTGTATGTTTACTTAGCTCTTAGGCTGCTTAGTTTAGGTTTTGTTATTAGATCCTCTTGTGTCTTTTCCCCTATGCTTTAGTCTCCATGCCCTTCATGTGTTTCATGTCTGCCCTGTTAGTCCAGTTCATGTTGTCATGTCTGCGTTCTGTTTCCTGTTTTATTTTGAAAGTCTGTGTCCTATGTCAGTGTAGTCTGCCTTGCTTTCCTTTTCTCGTTAGTTCTGTGTTCCCACCTGTTCCTCATTCCTCTCGTTATCTCCTCTGTGCATTTAAGTCCTCTGTTTTCTGTGTGTCTTACCCTCTTGCCATCACAGTCATGGTTTTCATAGTGTTATAGTTTTCATAGTGTACTATATCTTAGTTCTCCTATGCCCAGTCTAGGTTTTAGTTTAGTTTTGCAGTTTGTGCTTGTTTTGTTTTGCCACCTGTTATCAGCCGCAATAAAGGCTCGCTTTCTGTTTAAAGTTCAGTTCTGTCTCCTCACTTGAGTCTGCTCCTGGGTCCACCTCATTCAACCCACACGGTCTGCCCCGGCACGCCGTGACAGGTTTCCTCCATCGTGGTTGAATCAGGCCAACACTAGGACCAGTTCACAGTCCTATCAAGTAGCCTCTCCTCCTTTCCTGTGATAGTGACAGTTTTGTGGTTAGTTTCTTTAGATGTTTCTGTATTGATTAAACCAGGTGGTAGCAGAAACACAGATACACAATAAAAGATTCAATTCAACTTTATTATTGTCTTTTACTTTCTAGATTTAAGAGTTTGTGCTTTATTAATTCAGTTATAAAGTATTATAAGTCTTATAAGGTGAGAATTAATGTGTTACACCTTAAGCAAAATAGGAAAGACAATGCACTTCTCACACCATCATTACACTGCATAACCAGAAAGTTGTAAATCCCTGGCTTCATGAAACTAGTAACAGAATCTTCTACTTTAAAATAATTTCATGGTTCAAATCTAAAAATATCTAACAGCCTGATTAGCAGCTGTGTAAGTTAACAGTGTGATCAGTTCAAAACCTCATGCTTTCTTTTCCAGCCATTTGGCTGCACACAAAGCTGTTAAATCTTTAAAACCAGAGGAGATGTGACTCAGTTGAAAACTCTGTGGGAATCGGCACGTATTTGTATCGTTTTTCAGTGTTTTAGTTTTTGTGTGGCATTTCCTCAAATTGATTTTAGTAGCCTGAGAGACACGAGGGAAGTTTCCTCATCACATTTTTTTTTTCTCTGTGGCCCACATTTATGTGGGATAAGCCTGCACTGCACATATCTTTTGTCAACTCCTGCAGTTTTCTTCTAACCACATGTTGCTCAGAGGTCTGAGATCAGCCTCAGATAGTTACAATATGTGTAACTGAGGAAAGCTGAGTAAAAATAGCACAATCTACACTCTAAAAGGCTGGCGACTTAACCATTACTTGTGCCTACCTTGAGTTCACATAATGGGAAAATACCCTGAAGTTAAGTGGTCTATGAGAAATGTTGCAGCAGCAGGCTGACCAACAGGAGCAGAAACTGAGGCATCATAGTTAATGTTTATTATATTATATTTGGTGGTCTCTCATTTTATTTATTCATTTATTTTTATTGTGACTCATATGTACACGTGTAATACATCAATGCCAGATCTGACATTGCTATATTACTATATAAGCAGGACATATAGTCCTTATGACCTGAGGTCATCTTGATGACAACTGCTTGCTCATAAAGCTTAAAATATTTGTTTACCCTCTTCAAGAACCACCTCTGGTAATAATAGTCTAGGTACATCAAGAAAACATTGTGAGGTTCTCTGTTAACAACCATGTGTTAACCACTTTAGGTGTTATTTATTTTAAGTAATTAAAATAATCAACAGCCACAAAATTAAACAGACACATCAACAGACACAAGAAATATGATCCAATAATATAATTTATAGGATTCTGGAGATGTCATTTCACATAATGAGTGGAATAGTGTTCACTTTAAGTACACTGTATATATACTGTATTATATGTTTTTCAGATATATTGAGAAAATAACTATATCTTATCTCATTGGCTGTGTGGATTAATACAGGAGAAGTCCAGCACCAGGACTCTGGCTTTGGAAAGGCCAGAGTAAAACTTCATGTTTTAATACAATCAATTCTATTTATTACAAGCAGGTACATGCACCTGTGTTTAATCAAGAAAACAACACCTATCATTGTTATGTTTCCTCCGCCTTATCAACAACACTATAGGCTATACTTTGATTTAAATACCAGTGTACCCAAAGAGTAATTAAATATATATTATCTTATATACATCTCATTCTAATTGTTATTGTCATATAAGCTAGATGAGACAGAAAGAGACTGTTAGACTGCTATCTTTTCTTTAGTCATGTCAGATTTGTGGAGTAAACATGTCTTAAATAAAAGCTGTGCACGTATTGAAGGTAGTACCCAAAAAATTAGCGGAAACTGACGTGTTTCCCATTCATTTAAACGCCACTATCTGTGCCCTGCCCACTCACGGCAGACTAAACAAAAGCTCAGCTAACAGAGCAGCGATTAGAAAAGAGCGTCTCTGTGGTCTTTACAAAATAGCATCACGCTGGAATATTTATGGGATTATTCTATTTTATTAACACTAATCTTGGAGATCCACAGACCACTGCCACCTGATGCGGGGTTCGAAAAAACGTCTCTTCTTATTGGGCTGGAGTTTCTATCTCTGCCTCCCCTTGTTTGCAGGTGAGATTTAACACTTGCACGAAGTATATATTCTGGAAACTAAGCACGCAAGTGTATTACAGTGTTCTCTGACTGAGCTGCAACTCCTTTATTGTAACTCGGCTACGGTGGAATGAGGGTGCTCCTACAATACGATGCAGTTGCTGGTTTATAATCGCTAGCACGTGATACCGGTCTCACTTTAAATAAATACGTTACATTTTAGTACGTACACTTTAAACAGCAGCTAGCTCTGGCTAACTAGCGATTAAATGTGCGGAGAAAGGTCTCGCTAAATTTACCTATTGCTATATTAGCCATATTAGCTAATATGGCTAATATAGCCAAGCAGTGACGGCCAAGAATGTAGCTAGCTAGCTACAGCTAACCCTAACTGATCGGCTGTTGCCTGAAGGTCACCGCTTCTTGTTCTTCTAAATTTTATTGGTGGTTGGCAAACAATAGAATGGTGCATTACCGCCACCATCTGGTACAGAATGGAACGACGCCCAAAGGTCACCGGTGTTTGAACGCCAAGATTCATTGCGCATCAAATGGCGCCCAGTCCAATGACAAAACAATGCACTTTTTGAAGTATTTACTGGGTTTTATTGGTGATGGGCAAATCAAGGCTCTGTGATTCACTGAAACATTTGAAGCATTTGTGCCGGTATCCACCGGAATTGTATCGAGGTTTCGAAACAATCTGAAACTCATCTCTGCAGTGACATCTGTTAGCCAGTCTCCACATCTGGAAGATGCTATTCTGTGAAACGAGCTCGCACCCGGCTATGCCTATAAGTAGCAGGTACGTCACCTGTCGAAACTGTGGTACCAAAACGTCGTTTAGTCGTGGTCACGTGACCTGGGTGTTTCGAACCAGGCTTCGGAGCACTATTTCCAAACATGTATGCTTCGGAACCTCGACAGTGTCGAAACGTCCGTTTCGAGCGTCCATCCATAGGTTTTATATCGCTCCGATATCTAGCGGAACACATGTTAGCACAACGATAATCTCGAAACGTTAAATCCAGCTACATTTCGGCTACATTACCTAACATCGGTGATGTCGCCACATAATGGGGCCCAAGTATTGCATGCTTTGGTTAGTTCCGTTTTTTTGCGGTTTGACGCTATACTAGTAGACAGTTCACTTTTTAAGCTAATTTTTTTGACCAATTATTTGGTCAGTGCGCTGTTAGGTAAAGAAACAGACCTACTTAATCATGTTGTCCCTCCTTAATCTAAATCCTTTAAATCAAAGCCGAAGTTGAAAACATTTCCGTTTTGTTTTCTTAATCCGGGCATTTTGAGCGCACTTACATGACGCGTCCTTTGAATTGGATTACTGCTACTGATGACGTATGACAAGTGGGAGAAACGGTCGGAGACTTAAACCCATGAAAAATAAGGCTGATGACAGACTGATATTTAATCTGGTCTTTATAGATGATTTCTCGCTGCAAAAAACATACAACTTTGTGTAACTTGAGAACTAATGAGGGAAACTTTTAGAAGGATTTCAATGAGAGTAACATGAGGGACAATTCAAGGTCACAATTTATTTTAAGGACTTTAAGGATTAAAATTGTATAACTAGGGTCAAAAAACCCTCTTTGATGTAAGAACTTTATTTTCTGTACCAAATGTTACTCAAGGTCAGGACAGCGATGGTTAACAAGTGTGAGTGTTCTCTGTTCAGAAGACTGAGTTACTACTTGCTTTGATGCCACAGCACATGCAGTTCTTGTGTGTGTGTGTGTGTGTGTAATGAATAGATCGCACACTTACAGCAAGCATAGGGTAAATCCACAGTAGTCTGTTCATCTGAGCGTTGCCTCGGTTCAGCCGCTCTGTTCACTGTTGCACAGTAAAACAGAGTGCGAGCCTCAGCCTCGATGAACAGAAAACTCTCCACCCACATTTGTGGATCTGCCACAGCAGTGGTGGAGAAAAGGTCACGTGTAAAGCAAAAGTCAAATTGTGACCTTGAATTGTCCCTTATGTTCCCTCATTAGTTCTCTGGTGACATAAATATATGTCACCAGATGAGGCGAGATATCATCTATAAAGACAGGATTAAATATCACTCTGTCATCAGCCTTATTTTTCATGTTTCAGAATGGTTCACTGATGTGTTGAAGCTTATTTAACGTACAAACTAATTATTTATTATTTTATTTTTATTTATTTTCATTTATTCAGTCTTCCTCTGTAAAGAGACAGCCAATTGAAACGCAGGATGACTTGGACCTGATGAC
>VOQK01039110.1:28296-39525 GCA_015052645.1 Benitochromis conjunctus
GTAAGGTTTTAAAAACCCCTCAAATGCAAGCTCTGGTGAGTTTAACTTACGGGATCTAAATTAAATGTATGAGTACACTTTAAGTTGCACTGACTTATCCACACACGAATATAAGCACATGTTTGGGGTGTAGGTTTGCAACTACTCTTCCAACTGCAGTTAGAGTGGGATAAAAGTAGCAGTTTGTTTGCTTGTTTGTTTCACGGCACACATTTTAACTTTTCAAAGTAGTGGGAAAATGTTGCATAAGATATGATGATTTTTCTAAATAGGTGGGAGAAAAAAATAGTCTTGACATTTCACAAAATCTAATGTGGAAACGGCCCAGATGTTATTCGTAATGATAATAATATTAATAATAATGATAATAACCGGCTCAGTTGAATTCAGCCATTACTAATTTTATTATGACTGAAATAGATTTTTTTTTTCCTGTTGTAAAAGTAAGGACCAAACTAAAAGTGAGGCTTATTTTTCAGTGCAGATAAATCACCCACTATTTGTTGTTCCACAGCTACGATATGCTGAGATGGTCGTGTGTATCATAAACCTTTACCACGGGAGCGTGGACTTGCCTTTGGCTCATTTGGGTTTAGGGTTATAGAAACGGATGGATTGAGTAACTTTGTAACTTGCTAATTAAACATTATGCATGTTTTCATGATGTTCAATATGAATTGACATTTGTTTCGGAACATTTTTTTCTGCGAGCTTTGTCTACCCACTGTGTTTCCAATTACTACTCACAAATTTTGAGTTGAGAACGTGCAGGAAAACTGAAGCCTAAGGGTAATCATCTCGCTGTGCAGATGGTCCAAAATACATGAGAACAATTTCAGAAGGTCTTTTCATAATGTAGCTTTTGCTCTGCAGTGGTTGTGTATATTTTAAAATACACCCTGCAGCTTTCTCATCAGGGGTGTTTTTACTACATCACAAGCATGCCACTCACAAATAATTTTCCATCAAAACATGTTGGATTTATTTTTTTAACATACCATATGCACATGTCATGTTGTAGCTATTTGCACCCATGTTTATCTCAGGGGATTTAGTCAGATAAATATATGAAATTAAACATATCTTTTTATTTTAAAATGAATTTACTGATGGGAAGTCCTTAGTAGTTTTGGTACTTTTTAAACTTTAAAAAAAAACTTTTCATGTATTTAATTTAGTGTATTCCACAGTCCACGGTACATGATGTGAAATATCTCCACATGATGACATTTAAGAGCAACAGCCCAGTTTATTCAATGTAGGGCAGGTCGTACAATAGAGATTTGAGTCCTCTGGGCAGTGTTTTGGTGGGAAATGGATTCTGTACCTTTGGCTTGTATACAGCAGCCTTAAGCTTTAAGGCAGATAAAAGAAGAGAAAGAAAAAAGAAGGAGGAAGAGGGAGTGGAATGAGTCGGAGGGGAGAGCAGGGCGAAGGAACATTCAGCAACAATATCCTTTTTGCTGAAACTTTACATATGTCAGCACTTCAAAAGTTTTCCTATTACTATTTATCCCACATCCCCTCCAAGAGCTCCAGATATTCATTTGATCTAACCTTTTATTCTGCTTCTACTATAATAGTCTCAAGCTACATGCATAAGATGCATATATTCTTTAAAACTTTTTGCAAGTAATTAGAGACAAGTGGATTTCCGGGCCGAATGAAACATTGCTTTGAGCACAACAATTGATTCATCCTTGTAAAATAGCTTTGCCACCGGAGGACTTTCAGGACAAATCTAAGCTGGTGGAGTAGCAGTGCTCCCAGTATCTCGCTTTGTCTGTTATCATCGCACAGTAGCAGTATCTGTTATATAGCAGAGTGTTCCTACTGAGCAATGGGCAAAATATGAAATCTACAAGAGACAAACTACCAGAACCAAATTGTTTTCTATTGGCTCTATAATAGGATGTTTTTGCCCAGATGGCCAAATGTTAGAATAGTTGGACACAGGCCCATTCATTCCACTTTTGGAAGATGTGAGCACATAGGGCATTTCTAAGAGGGAAGATCCAAGGAGCAGAGAAAGTGAAGGTGGAAGAGTTTAAAAACCTGGGGTCAACCATCCAAAATTAACAGACAGTGCGCAGGAGAGGTTACGAAGAGGGTGCAGGTAGGGTGGAGTGGGTGGAGAGGAGTACCAAGGGTGATTTGTGACTGAAGGATAGCGGCAAGAGTGAAAGGGAAGGTTTACGACATGGTAGCGAGACCAGCTATGATGTATGGTTTGGAGACGGTGGCGCTGACAAAAAGAGAGGAGGCGGAGCTGGAGGTGGAAGTGGCAGAGTTTAAAGATGCTACAGTTTTCACTGGGAGTGACCAGAATAGACAAGATTAGAAATAAGTATATCAGAGGGACATCTCTGGTTTAGCCTTTTGGAGGCAAAGTTAGAGAGGCAAGGCTGAGATGGTCTGAACATGTGCAGAGGAGGGATAGTGGATATTTTGGACAAAGGATGTCAGATATGGAGCTGCCAGGATGGAGAAAAAGAGGAAGACCACAGAGGAGATTTGTGGATGTAGTGAAAGATGACATGCAGAGGGTTAAGGTGATAGAGGAGGATGCTAACGATAAGGTGAGATGGAGATGGATCCACTATGGTGACCCCTATAGGAAGCAGTCAAAAAAGAAAGTGTGCACAAAGGTCATTTGAATGCAGTACTGTCTGTCAAATTGGTTGTAATCAATGTTCTTATAATTTTTGACAATCACAGTGAGGTGGACTGCTACAAGCTCTGCATATGACACAGAAAATGTAGCTTTCAACAAGTGACTTGATGTTTATGTTCACGCAAAGGCAGCGTGGTAAGTTGGTGTGTCCTGAAAGTTGACATGGCAGGTACTGAATCTGCTAACAAAAGAGGACAATTTCACTGTGGTGCAAAGCGTTTGGGTTGATCTCTGGGGAGAGGTTTAATTCCCCCCTGAGTAAGGGTGCCATTAAAATGCAATGACATGAGATTAATGTTCATCTTGAAGTGACATTTGCTTTCTCATTTACTGCGAAAATTGTCTTGGAATATTGGGTGCTAGGTGTTGTTTTGAATGCTGATGAGCTCCCAAAGCTGTTCAAAGTATGTGCGGTGACAGTATGAAAAATGTTGGATGTGCTATATAAAGAGGAAGGGGATCTAGCTGAGTAAGGGACAAACAGTAAAACAAGACCATCAGCAAATTGGGACTGTGAACTTTGAAACTGTGCAGATTTCAAACTTACTGTATGCTGGATAAATTGACTGTCCTCAGCATTAATATCTGGACTGCAAAGGGAGATACCTGACCAGAAACATGATTTATAATGCATTGTGTGGGTTGCTTTTGAAAATATGTAGTTACTTAAGGATTCTGAGGAGGACAAAAAACAAAAATGTATACATCTTTTGATGCCCCGTGCAATTTAAAGGCTTAGATTACCTGGTGATGGTCTGTGTGTATGCGCTTCAAATAAACCTATTCATTTTTTTTCTTTCTCTCCTCTGACTCATATTTCCTGCATCTCCCCCCCCCTCTCTCCCTTACAGAGTGCCTGTAAGTAGCAGCTCCATCTTCTTTTCCTTGTGTGTGTACCCTCTGCAAGAGCCGGGGGCATATACTATATGTGTATGTGAGATGAGGAGGAGCTAAGTGGCTACCACAACCACCTAGATCAGACAGCCTCCTGTGCTGCAAGATGGATTAGAGCCCCACACCTCAGGAGATCAAAGGTAGGAAAAGATGTTTGGTAATCAGCCGCTACTCACCTGCCCTGTTTAATGACAGCAAGGAGAGTAAAGAAAAGAGAGGAAATGATGAATGACAATGACTTTAGGCTAAGGTGTTTTTGCCATCTGTGTGCTGTAGGCTGGGTCACAGAGGCTTGTCTGTGGGTAAGAGGGATACATCATGCCGAATGTCAATATTTATTTTTAAATATTAACATTTGCATAAAAAAAGTTCACAAATGTGAGCATATTTTAACTGAAATTTAAAGTTGCACATCACATGTGATTATTGTCCCCAAATATAAGAAACTTGTACAGAAACATCCTTTAAACAAAGCGTCCATATAGCAGAGAAAATCTGTTTTTCTTCTGTAGTCTACTATAAATTGAAGTAAAATGCTTTTATAATACTGGCACTATTTGAGGGTAATATCTGGGTTCAAGAGGTTAATTCAAGTGGAAAAATATCAGCAATCTAAAACATCACTGGTAAACACCAGGATAGACCTTTGAATTGCCGCCTACGTCTCCAATTTTGTCAGCAGCTCCAAAAGACCCTGAGTTGCTCTTGTGAGTTGAAGAAGCAACTCAGCGAGGGAAAACACGCTTCTGCTCTTAGTATTGTGATTAGTATGCTGTATTGCTCGCTGCATCTATAAATAAAAGTGTAAGCCAAAGGCCAGGCAAGTTCTCTGGGAGTTGTTGAAAGTAATTCTGGAAAATGCAGAAGAAACTCTGACTGAATTAGAAGCAGATCAGAGGGGTGGAGAAAAAAAAGTGCATAACAAAAAGGTGAATCTGACTTCACAAAATAACATGCAGAGCAACACAACGGTATGGGGGGCATTCAGTTCCGATGTACTCTTGAGAAATTTCCAGGTCTGAAAAAGTTCCAGTTTGGGTTTTTTGCACCAAAAATGTCCCAGTTTAATTCGGGGTAGTCGTTTTTTTTTTTTTTTTGGTTTGTTTATTTCATTTTTCGAAAATTTCAGTGGTGAACTATTGATGGTGTTTGCAGGAATTCAAAAAAGATACACAAAGCCACTGTAATGTGTCTGGATTCTTCAGTTTTAATCCTCACCATGAGCATTTTTGACACTGCCATATGAGTTTTTTCTAAACCAGAAATCACCGTATTTGGATTATGTGGTCAATATGTGATTATTACTATGAATATATCAACACTAAGAAGCTTGGTTAGCAAGCTGCATCCATATGGTGTACGAGTTCAATGCAGAGACAGAGATTATTGCAAATTAACGGGTTATATAAGTCTTTAATTTCATGCACCAAAATTTGAAATACAAACTTTGGGGATCTTCTTAACAACTGTACCCACAGCAGAGTCGTTAAGAGGCAGAAAAACTGTCCATAGAGATTCAATTCAATTCCATTTTATTTATATAGCGCCAAATCACAGTAACAGTTGAGTCAAGGTGGTTTATATTGTAAGGTTAAGACCCTGCAATAATACAGAGAAAACCCCAATAATCAGATGAACCCCTATTAGGAAGCACTTGAAAACAGTGGGAAGGAAAAACTCCCTTTTAACAAGAAGAAACCTCCAGCAGAACCAGGCACAGGGAAAGGCAGCCATCTTCCATGCATGGTTGGGGATGAGGGGAGGAAAATATGATAAAAACACATTGTGGAAGAGACCCAGAGATTAATAGTAAGTAATGATTAAAAGCGAAGCATACTATAAACACATAGTGAGTAAAAAATGAGTGAAGTGAAGTAGAAACACACACACGTCGTGGGAAGAAGCCTAGGCCTACTGCAGCATATCTACAGGAGCCCTAACTGTGTTTTATTAAAAAGAACATTTTTAAGCCCAATCATAAAAGTACAGAGGGTGTCTGTGTCCTGAATCCAAACTGGGAGCTGGTTCCACAGAATAAGGACCTGAAAGCTGAAGGCTCTGCCTCCCATTCTACTTTCAAATACTGTAGGAACCACGAGTAAACCTTCAGTCTAAGAGCGAAGTGCTCTTTAACATCCAATAGCGCCTAATCCAAACCGTTTTTTTTTTTTATACTAGGCAGTAAAGATGATGCTGTACAGTTGGATATTTAAACATAAGAATATGTGGGCGTGAACCTGCTTTTGGAGTCCAACCTCAGGTGGCCACTAGAAAAACTTTTTGGCCTTTATTTCTGAGCCCCAAAGGTTTCTGCATGATCAACAATCTCATCTTGTGGGTAAAAATCAATCTGGCTACTTCGTGATAGTGAAGTATTTGTATGTTGCTTTTTGTAAACACAACACTCAGACTTGCCCTCCTCATGGTTGGTTCATGGTTGGTTTGTAGTTGGTTCATGGTGGTCGAGTGAGCTAGAGAGTCAAGGGAAAACGAGAAGAACTTTAATGAGAACAAAGATGTGAATCCCTGAAATAAAACTTTATTCTCTACTTGCTTAGTGGAGGTTGCATTATATATCACAAACAAACACACCCACACCTCCATGCAACCATGGCAGAAGACTGCATTACCAGATTCTGTGTGAATGTGGCTGAAGCTTCCTCTGACCGCCGTGGCCTCTCTGCTCCCTGCGTGGTTACAGCGCTCAAGCTCTGCAGACACACAGATCTGACACAAGAACAGAGCACAATCCCAAATGTAGAGCAGACACTGTTGTTTATCTGATAAGAGTGAACTAAATTGCCGCATCTTCCAGTGTCTTTAGACCGCCGTGAAAATGCAGATGATCGGCCGTCAGAAGCTAAGCTTTAGTTTTTTAGTTTAGCGAGGAAACGTGGAGGAGGTTTAGTGTGAAAAGGTTCAAGGGTCAAGTAATCCCAAGCTACTAGAGAGATACTTGCTCTTACAGTGTCTGTAATTATTGTAATTAAAGGGCTTGTGAAGCTAGTGAAGTCCAAATTGTAAGGTCCTCTGTCCTTAGTCCTTGGAAAAAAATAACAGAATAAATAAAACAAACAGATTCCTGCGATCTAACAGCGACACACAATCTCTCTTTTCTGCATAACAACTGAAGGAAAAGCTGGACTTATTTCATATCACTAAATGTTTTTATAGCCTTACTTGTAACAATAAAAGCTGCTTATTGTACTATAATTCAACACTGTTTGCATGAAAGGGGATTACGTTATTGAGATTTCTTCAGCGGAGGCATTTTTGGCCACACGTGTGAAATGGATCCATAAAAAATGCATTCGCTATCTTTTTTCCTTTTCCTTTTGTTGATGAACTTCAGTCACCGACGCCCATTTTCTAGCCACCAGTTTAGAGATGACTCTTTTTTTTTATCAGACGTTTTCCTGTTTCCTGGACTTATTTTTCTGCGATGCTCAGTGGTGCAAAATGTTCCTCTTTGGCTCTAGATTTAATTACACGCTAGCTACAGTTAGTAGACAGTACGTACTATGTATAAGCTTTTTTCCCCAACAATAGAAACAGTAGAAAGAGAAACTCATTTCTAATCACATTTGAACTTTTTTATTTTTATGAACGAACTCTCTCATTCCTGTACTTATACCTCAAGATAGCAACACTAAAATGGAAAGAAAATTTGGACTTCTGTAGTTAGAAAGACGTCCCGTGTGGCTTTGAATGCTGTTGCTGCACGACGTGTGATATAACAGTTTCGTGTGAGCTAATCGACCCTTTCGATTCAATGCAATGTTAAAAGAGGCCAGTTGAGTTTTACAACAGAACACCTGACGCACCTTTGTAAATGTCGGGTGATGGAGCCAAGCACGTCCCATCTGAAATTCTCTTTGGTTTTGAGCAAGCAAACAAAGCTCCAGATGACAGCGTGCCAGCGACTTCAATGTAACCTTTTGTCTTACATACAGATTATAAAAGCACGCACAGCATAAAAGCGGCTATGACGATTTAAGCATGTGTTGGTTTTCTGTTCTTTCTTTTTTTCCTCGCAGGGCCACCCCTCTATTTTCTCCATGACCTCTGCTACATTTGTATTTTGTTTGATTTTTGACAAGCCCTGCTCACACCTCGCAAAATCCTTAGAAAGCTTAGTGTATTTTTGGACACATGACACTGCACTTTACTTAGAGGAAAGGATGCACTATCATCTGGAGGATTTTGTCAAACTGCTACCAGCTGTACACTATCAAGACCAAAAGAAAATGTCCTTCAAAGACAGCTGAGCGGGTTTGGATCAACAACCGATTCAGTATGGTTTTGTAATGAAACATTCTATATTACACCCTCTCAGAACATGCTAAAATGATTTAAAAGCTGTTACATAGTCAGCCTTTTTGAAAGCAAGTTGAATAAAAAGGTTTCCATTTGAAACTTTTCAATTATTGCAAGAAAAAAAACTCCTCTCTCTTCTCCACATGTGCACACCCACACATGTAGGCACAGTCCAAAAATAAGAACGCTGATTTTAGCCTATGTCATATTACTAACTGTTATGTGTGTCAGTAACAGTAAAACCAAATCGCTATTCATATTCAGGATGACTCGCTTTTCATATTTTTAAGCCACCACATTCTCCCACAGGCGGCTCCAGTTTGCTGTGAATACAAATGCTGGAACCCACAGTGTGCTGTAAAGACATTGAATTTCTTTGAGGCTCGAGCGCCCTGTGAAATCTGCTACTAACAGAATTTGACTTTTTTTTGACTTTGGCTCAAAGGAAGTGGATTGAGCATATGGTTTCAATTTCACTGCCCACTTGTGCAATCTTTGGTGCAAATGTACTTTAGCCACTCAGTATGTGACAACTGCAGCATTCTCTAATGCACCTACATGAATGCTTCTCCACAGCTTTATTGGAAATATTGAACTGGTTCTGGTACGTCATGCTCATTAAGACCTATTAAGCTCATTTTCACTTCAAGTTTTTATTCTGGGACTCCGCTGCAGCAGGTTCAATGCATTAAGCTTAGCAGGTATAAAATAGCTCTTGTCTGATGAACTCAGTTCCTTATTTCCAGAATAACTTTTATGTGCTTTGGCATGTCTGTGGTGTGTATGCGTGTGTATAGATGTTTGTGTATGCCTGCGTTTGATTAACTGTTTTTATTTGTGTGTTGACTGAATTCACGAGCCTGCATCAGTCTGCTTCTGTCTTTGTTGCCTCTGGGCTACCTGCCTCCTTCCCCGGCTGCTCCTGAGAAGTAGAGATAAGGCCCACTGATGTTTGTCTGCTCCCTGGCAGATTACTGAGGCAGACAAGTACAAGGACTCAGGCAGACAGCTCTAGTATATTGGAGGCCAAATAAGAAGTTACTGGGGATGTCTAAGCTGACCATAGCACCAATCCAGCCTGAATGCCATTTGGCTTCTTTATACGTGCTATTGGTGTTGAACTTGTTACCATTGGAATAGAAACTCTGAATTTTATGAGTAAATATACATTATGTCACTAATTTTTGTTTAGTAAACACTTTTGTGATTACAGTCACTTTCGGCTTCTCACTTGTTTCATAAGGGCAGACGTATCTGCGTGCTTGGTTTCACTCTGGATGCCCTTCCTAAAGCAACCCTCCTATTTATCCAGGCTTTGGTACTGGCACACCTTTGGGAAGGCTCTGTTTGTGTCTCCTCCCAGTCTTCATTGGTCACAAACATACCAGAAATTCATTCATTCAAATTCATTTTATATATATTTATGGTTATATATGGACTACGTTATACCCTTTGTTGTTTTATGACACAAGATTTTGATTGGCTAATTACCGTTTTGCTAACCTCAAGGGTCTTTTCTCCTTTTGAAATTGTTCCCATCGTATGCTTGTAAGGTGTAAATTAAAATGCATAACTAGGGCCTGTAATACTGGATTCGTGTTTTAAAGACACATTAGAAGCAAAAGCTTTCATAAGGGAAGGCATAGATCTGCGTGTGCAAGTACACGTCTGCCTTTTGTATGTTTACCCTTAGAGCACCAGGCTGTGAACATTAGGGTGTGATTAAAGCTCAGGGTCTATGTGGGATTGCCTAATTAGGCCTTTTTTCTTCTGTGAAGAACAGTTCACAGACTTCATGGAAAGAAAATTGCGGTAAATCTTATTTTATCCATGGTAGTGAGGGCAGAGAGGACAAAGCAGAAGAAGGATCTAAATAGTGTTTGGTCTGCATTCAGTAGAGATCGAAGGCTTCATCTGCGTCAGATCCAAGTGCTTCTCTGAAAACTGAAAGGATACTTAGTCATGTTTATCAAACATTAGGAACATGTCATATCAAAGAGTCCAAGTTCAGCTCTCAGTTTGCTGGTCTTCTATTTGTTGTTGTGTCTGACTGACTTGTGGTTGATCAGAGCTGCTAAGTAGTTGTTCAAATATTTATGTTGCCAATTGTGAAGATGGTCTCAGATTGTGGCTCAACTGGCTGAACACAATGAAATCCGGGGGCGGGGGGGGGGGAAGTGCATAAGCAAGACCAGAGTACAAGGGGATAACGCATGATTTAAACACAGAACTCCTCGTCTGTGTAGCACATTGAATATACATGGGGAAGAAAGCCTAGAGGGAATGTAAGGGTTTAGAAAGTGTTAAGAAGCTGTCTTTTACAAGGTGAAGTACAGCTTGTGAATTAGAAAGCATAACACTGGCTGAGTGACAAACTACGTGGATGAGAAATAGTATAATTATGCATCTGAAAAACTGCACAACAATATATACACGCACTAGACACTTTAATAAATATTCCGTTAGGTTCACCCCAATCACATGGCAGCAACTCAGAAGATGTTGAGGTTTAAACGTGGCATGGTTGTAGATGCCAAATGGGGTGGTCTGAGTATTTCAGAAACTGCTGATCTGCTGGGATTTTCCCACACAACCATCCTTAGGGTTTACAAAGACCGGAAATATCTCGTGAGAAGCCGTTCTCTGGGTGAACATGCATTGTTGATGCAAGACAAAAAACGGCACATAGCTTCAAGCTAAAAGGGAAGTGAGAGCATCTCATATAACCACTGATTACAACTAATTAATGCAGCAGTACATTTTTGAACAGTCAAGACATCTTGCCTTAAAGAGCACACCAGGTGCTGCTACTGTCAGCTAAGACCAAGAAACATAAGCAACAGTTTTCATGGGCTCACCAAAAGACAGTAGAAGATTAGAAAATTTTTGGCTCATCTGATGACGCTTGATTTCTTCATTTCAACATTCAGATGGGCATATTGAAATTTGCCATAAACAGCACGAACGCATGGCTGGCTCCATACTGCCTTAAATCAGCAGCTCAGACTGGTGGTGGTGTGGGGGATATTATCTTGGTCCATTTTGGGCCCCTTAGTACCAGCTCAGGAACATTTAAAAGCCACAGCATATCTGAATGTTGCTGCAGACCATGTCCTTCCCTTTATGACCACATCTTCTCATGTCTGCTTGGAGCAGGATAACACACTATGTCAAAAAGCTCAGATCATCTCAGTCTAAAGGCTAAAAGGGGGTCCAACCTAGTACTAATGTAACTAATAAAGTATCTGGTGTGTGTATATTTAAAAATTGCATAATGTACTGTGCTACTCCTTTAAATAAACATATAAAAACCTTGTTTATTAGGTGCTGCTTTAATTAAGACC
>VOQK01039110.1:52480-80525 GCA_015052645.1 Benitochromis conjunctus
CTTCACACTGGGGGCCCAGACTGGAGGCCACAGCTTGATGAAGCTAGGCTCACTAGCACTTAACTGAATGCATCTCACAACAGGCGTTTATCAGATCATTGCTCGATCAATGCTCGCTGCACGACTCCACTCAGTAGGTTTTTACAAATTTGGAAAAATTTAAAGGAATAAGTTGTTTGATAACAATAATATTGATTTGCATAACACTTTTGAAAACATAGTTCCAAAATGCTGTATTAAACCCAATGAAAATAGATCACAACCACAAATAAAAACAAAGCCTAAATCCTCACAATTTATTGCCTTCAGCAGGGGGGAGAACGATGCATTCATCTCCACAATTTCCATCTGTGACTATTTTCTTTTTTTCCCTTTTCCTCTCTCATGCTACCCTATACTAAGCTGCAAGCCCTTTGTATCCACAATTTAAAATATCAGCAATCATTAAATGTGCGTTCGTTTGAGCTTCTGGAGGCATTTGAAGTCTTTATTTCATCACGATACTTAGTAGCCATCAAGCAGTCAACTGTTTGCCACTCTGTGCTTTACAATAGGCAGGTGATGGAAATCTTGGAACAATTGACATTTAGTAGCATTTATATCTAAATACTTTATAAAACATTTTTTTAACTCTTCCAGCAGTCTATAGTGAAACAGCCTGTATTTTATAGACACACCATCCCTATTGTCCTGTTTTCAGAGCTTTACAGCTGGTTGCAGACACTTATTCACGATGATGGCAAGTCAAGGACTGTTTACTACTTCAAGCTACTTTTCTTCCCTCCATCAAGTCCGACCTCTGAAAGCAGTCATTGTTTTGCTTGAACTCTTGTATTGCCTCACATCAGATAGGCTAAAAAAATTGTAGCAAACAAATAAATAGCTCTACATGCAGAGGAGTACATGTGCAAACACTCCCACATGTGGTAAGATTGTGTTTGAAGTAGGACTTCAATTGGACACCCATGAACAGTGTGGAACTCGATATCCCACACAGCACATCCTTGCTCCCTCAGATCAGCATTCAACCATTTTCCCACGAGGCCAACGCTTGGAAAGAATACAGTACAATGATGTATCTAAGCAGAACGGGGCAAAGCAAACCGCTTGGATGTCTCAACAGTAAGGTTTCTGCGAGTTAAACATGCTTATTCCCTCAGTAGTATAATATCATGATATGGTCTCTTGATTCTCTGATTATATGTTATAAGCCAGAAACAAAGACAGCTGCGTTATTGGAGTTGACTATAGCGTCCACACGGTGAATACATAAGGTCGTGTTTTCGCAAAGTGAGTCATGTTTATTCTTTTCGTTTTATTTTACTTCGATTTTTAACTTGACTAGTCCATGTGGAAATGTTTATCCAGTGCCTGAAATGAGTGAATTTCCTTTAAATTATACACAGAATATGTGCACCAGTGTACGCATGTTTTCAGGAAATGGATAGGGAGCTTTTTACTGTTACCACTGGACTCTTTAAATTATAACTTATTATCTAGAGCTGCAAAGCAATTAGCAACTGGCTCACTTTTACATATGGTCCTGTATGCTACAGATGTTGCTGAAGATGAAGATGAAGAGTGGTAATCTACTGTAGGCCTGCAGCTACGTTTTAACTCCCATAGTTAAATTGGCAGACGGCAAACAGAAGGATTTAGTTTTAGGCTCCAGCCACATATAAAGTGTTATTTTGTAAAACAGGGATTTCAATGTCTAGTTTTAATAAAAAATCACATGCAGATGAAGTTCAAGTTTTATTATCGTCACACACCAGTAGCAATGACACATCACTACCAACAATGACATTTTTAGGGTAAGAGCACCCTTACCTCCATCAGGCACCATCAAGAGCATACCAAAGCAACAGGGAATGATATAGAGATGTTGGCCAATGACAAGCCTACAAAAATTACATCCAAAAAGGGGATAAACTGTATAATTGGGGATATAACTGTATAATGTTATCATTTGTTACGACTGGTTAATATGGAAAGTGCCAAATGATTTTCAAATGATTTTAATTTCTTTTTCATATGAGTCAGTATTAAGATATATCTGTCAAACTTAAATGTTCTGTTTTACTCCTAAGTGAGATGTGAAAATAATACGTTACTTTTATTTAAATATCTTTCATTTCCTGTCAGAAGTAATACATAATACAGTAAATGTACTGCAGCATTGTACAACTGTATTTTAAATCGGTAACATGGGTATTTAATCCAAAGAGACATAACATTATGAAAACTGACAGGGTAAGTGAAAATCACTGATTACCTCTTCATCATGGGTGGGATATAATAGGTAGCAAGTGAACATTTTGGGCTCACAGTTGATGTGTTAGAAGCAGGAAAAATTGGCAAGCATAAGGATTTGAGTATGTCAAGGGCCAAATTGTGGCTAGACAACTGGGTCAGAGCACCTACAAAGCTGCAGCTCTTTTCAGGTGTTCCCATTCTACAGTGGTCAGTATTAGTATCAGTACAGTGATGAACAAGCAACAGGGTCATGGGTAGCCAAGGCTCACTGATGCATGCTTTCTTGCATAAATGCTTGCCTTCTTTTTAGCCTGTTTGTGCAGCAGGTCTCATCTGCAGGCAGTGGAGAGCTGGCGTGGCTTGTTTCCAGTCATTGACACTGGCATCACCTGAGCCTGGTGTGCCAGTGCTCTGTGAAAGCCCTCAGTTGCTGTGTGACTCTCCTTCCTGGGACACCTTTTTGGACTTTGGTTTAGGTTTTGCACTAAACAACATTGCATATACATATTGCATATTTGTTGCTAAAGCCCCAGACCTATAAAAGCAAACCAGTATCACAGCAAAATGTGTAATAGACATGCCAGTCCACCGTGTCTCATTCAGGCTTTATCTCTCCAAAGTGTGAAATGTACACAGAAGCAGAAATTGCATTTCTGAATGCAGACGAAGCATTACCAGCAGGGGGAGATAATATATTTAAAGCCAAGAAGTTGGTATAGTGAGCAAAAACATGTGAAGTACATTCCAGGGTCCTTAATCACTAGAAACGATTAAGGTAGGTGGCTAATATATATTTAAATGTGTTAATAATATCTGTTTAAATTCTTTCCTGTGATTATTTTCATGTTTGCTTGAAATAAAATATTCCCCTCTGCTGTTACTGCAGCTTACTGCAACTTCTGCATGCGTGTACATTTCACACTTTGAGGGGCAAAGAGTGAAAAACGATACAGTGGACCAGCATGTCTATTGCATGCCATCTTGCATGGCAGATGCTGACTTGTCTTCAAATAGTACCAAGTAATTGTAAAACTATAAAAAGTCCATTGCAAATCAAAAATGATTTGATTGCTTGATTTTTTACTTTGAATGTGAATGTTCTTCATTTCCAGTTTGCATCTGGATAATTTTTTCAAGTTTCACTATCGGCAAGTGGTTGTCAAATGTTTGCAGACAAGTCTGTGTCTTCAAACTATGAGGGATGGAAGCAATCAGCAAATGACCAAATGAATCATAAGGAGTTTTTGGTGCATCACCATCTTTACAGTATGATCAGTTTAACTTAGCAACAACCAACAACCAGCAGCCAGTCACTGAATCACTTGGTTAATACACATTTTTCCCTTCCACCTGGTGGTTGCCAGGAGTTGTTGACTGGTCTCCAGGCCTGTGTAAGAAAGGCCAAACTATGACTAGTAGGAAGTCTGACGCTTAGACAAGAAAAGATCTTCATGGGCTTATTGCACATTGTACTCAGGATAAAGCGTTTTCCAGTCATTGTCAGACACAACATTTTGAACTGTGTTTTATAATGGGGCATTTGCACTGGAAGGAGAAGAGACTGGCATATTAAATTCCCTTTCAGTTGTACGTGGTATTATGAAAATCAATCTGTAATATACAATGATTTATTTCACAAAACTTGAATCAAGTTGTGCGATGTGTTCGGTGTTTGGTTATTTAATTTTATGGTATTTTTGCTGTTTTTGAGCTCCGTTACATCTATTTTGAAAATTTGAGCTTGTTAAACCGTTTTTCTCCGTGTTTCTCTTCGTCAGCAGGACGGCTTATCGATCTGATTGAATGCCATTTCATTATAATTGCTGGATTTATAACTTTGACAGTTATTTGATGTATGATTCATTAGCTTATTGGTAGCTTAGTGAATGTTTGTTGTATCAGCAGTATATTATTTGGATTTAGTAGTTATAGTCATAAATGTTGGCATTGCCAACATGACATCACTCATTGGTTTGTGGACTAATGTTTTAAGCTCTTATATTTTCTTTGGAAGCCAAATATCTCAAATGAGAGATGGTTCTGACCGAGGATCGCGAGACTCAATCACAGTGTAGCCATGCCATAAATAATATCATGCTATATGATGTCTTTCACTCTGAATCGAACCAGAACTCACAAACATAATTAGGCAAATATGTTTAAGTAGGATTTTTTCTCATGGACTTGTACACAGTAATACTTCTTTTCCCCTCCTAGTTGCCATTAGACATGTTGGTTTAAGGGATTGCTATCCATATTTATCAAAAATAAAAACATTTTCTGGTGGCTTCTGTTGTCAGCGCGGGGGTCCTCATAACGAGACTAACAAACGAATGCATGTTTGCATGTGAGCAGAAGGCCGTCTGCGTGGGAACATATGTACATGTCGGTGATAGAGACAGGGACAGAGAGGCAGTGTGTGATGCAGGTCATTGAAATGTAGGCAAGTGTTCAGCCAGATGCTGCAGAAATCAATCATAGTGTAACAGATGGCAAGATCACTGCAAGCATGATTCTCTCACCTCTTTGTGCTGCACTACCCCATGGGATATTCGCGATGCCTGTCTTCTATAATGAGTGTAGCCTATAGTACTCAAACATGATTTTTGAAGAGGCTTTCACACCTAGAAATTAGATTTTTGTTTTGGTATGTCGAGGTTTGAAGGAAACACTTCAGCATTCACAGGTTTGGCTTAAAGTGGGGTATAAAAGAATCAAATCAAGCTCCAAAATCGAATCATACCGTGGTGTACCACATAGTGTCTTCAGAGGAGTCACTTTTTTGCTGAAGTTGCCATGGTCACATTTTAGGGACTGAATGTATGCTGACTTGGATTTTGGTAAACTTGGTCTCCAGGTATTGTGCTTGGTGTTGAAATGATAGAATCTTCACCTCCTCATGGTTTTTGAGAGGAACATGGTCAAATTCCTGCCAATTTTCTATTGTTAAAATTGTAGTTATTAAAATGAGAATGTTGCCATGTTTACCATCACAAGTTTGGTTTTTTTTTTGGTAAATGCTACAAATGTCTTAAATCCTTGTGGAAAAAAAAAGATGTGCTGCAGCTGCTTTTTTTTCCCCTTTTTTTTTTTTTTTATAGCTGGATGAAAAAATATTCTCAGGGTTGCCTTTTCCCAGCAGCTCACTGATTTTCATATTGACTCAATCTGTAACTGAGCCAAGATTGGGTCTGGTTTCCCTCCTCTGTGCAAACCTTTGCTTAAATTGATCATTTTCCATTCTAACACAGACAGTTGCGCAGATGTATTCTCAGAAATACACAAAGCTGTTTCTCTCTGTAGCTCGCTCTGTCTCTGTCACACAAATGCTTTCACATGAGCTTTTAGAGGTTATTGTAGGATGTGAGCAACAGTAAGGGCTGTTAAAGAGGCCAGCTGGCAGACATTTAGATCTCATTATTTGAGCTCTTTGGCCCTTTCTTGGAACAGCTTTTGCTTTTGTCAGAATAACTAATAATTACTGATACCAGTAATCACTCTCATACTATGACCAGCAGGCTTCCTCCTGTAATTTACTCGGGTTCATCTGTTCTGATCATCTCTAAGCATAAAGTAGAGTAACTCAAAATTTGTAACATTTTTGATGAACTCTGGTGATCACCCTACTAACCTAGAAAACTAAGCTTCCTAATATTTGATTAACGACACACTTGGAAGGCCATCGGCAGCCCTGGGAGATTTTTTTGGTGGATCTAGGATCGTTCTGGTCTACAGTCTTGGCCTCAAAGAAAACTCAGTCCCAGGCTGGTAGTTTGAATGAACTGACATGAGATTTCAAACTCCCTGTCTGCATCATTTAATTTTCATTTAGTTATTTATATTTTAAGATCACCGCCATCTTAAAGGAAGTTATTTCAAGCCAAATAAGGAGCTTTTTCCTAAACCAAGTCATGAACTTTTGAAAACTAACACAGGAACGTGTGAAGCAGAAAGTTACAGCAAAAGTGCAACAGACGGATCTCAAACGTGAGTGTGATGGCCTCATTTTACACCACCACAGACCCAGCCTCTCCTGATGCCTAAGGATGAATCTGGTGACCAATTTAGTGCTGTCATTACTATTATAGTAAGTCATAGAGACTATGCCACTGCCTGCTTCTCTAACAAATGCAGGTAGAGGAAGTGACAATTTAGACAGTGGCCCCAATGTGCTTGTGCCAACCTGACTTTCAGGCCATTAAGTAGAGAAATTGTCCAACATGTGCAACTTATTGACTTCCAAGGATTAGTCTGATTTTCTTTTTAACAACCTGAAATAAGGTGATAACAGCTTATGGTGGCTGTGTACTAGTGAGGGTGGGGTGATTATATCTGATAACGGTCAATCGATTGACTGATAACATGAAAAACCGATTAATACACACAGCGAAAGGTGTTGCCAGGAATAATGACCTAGCTTACTCATAATGACGAATTGGATTTTAACTGCCAAAAGCTGAAATTCTGTGTACTACCCAGGACCACATCCCACACACGTCGATATCACTGCTTTTGTTCTGCAGACAGAACAGCGACAACACTGTGCACCCGACTCGTGTTTTCGTATACGGTCTTTTATATGTGACAAAATATCCCAAGTCTCAGAGAACCTAATCCACTTATACTTTAATACTTTGTTCTTCAGACAAAAGAGAGTGTCTTTTAGGGAACTGTTACTTGAAGTTACTCCTCATTTTTTTTACTGCAGAGTGATATTTAATAACAGAGCTGCACCTGCTGTGAATTCCCCCAGCACCTCCAATACTACAATGCTACTTCACAGTACCTCAGGGGGAAAAAGGCACTGGTAGACAAGGCAGGTTCACCCCTAGAGAGTTTGGGAATAGGAGCAAAAACAGACAGATATATGTGGATGCAGACACCCTGGTATACGCACTGACACATACAGAGGCACAAATCCTGCCTTGGCAAACACTGCCTGCAGAGACAGAGTCAGGTTACGGTACAGATGCAAGTTTTTCACATCGCTACCTCCGACTGAAGAGTCACAGAGATTAAATCAGCAGCCTTACTGGTTCTCTATTAAAATGTTAAGCACAACAAAAAGTTTCATGCTCCTGTCTCACACGTGCTTCATAATATTTCTTCCTTGCATGCTACTCAACCCACTCTTTGGTCTTAATTATGTAGCGAACTTGGAAATACACAAGGTCGATAGTGCAGAAAATAAAAGTACTAGCAGTTATAAGTAATATTGCAAAGGGTTTCTGCTTTCATTAAAAAAAAAAAAAAACTCCTACATTAGTTTAGATTACCCGAAGCATTGTCTATCGACTTTCTGATTAAAAAAATTCAGTCCTGATCTTGTCATCCACATGTCTAAAGACCCTCCAAAATGCTGCAGTCTAAATTCAGTTTTCATCTAATTTAACCAAGTGATTTCTGAGTGTTGACTGGCAGGCTTAATAAACCATTCCCATTAACTCTATTTCTCTGTGTATTGAAGTCATTAGATGTAATTTATATCATGTTGCCAAATATTGTGAGCATTAAGCTCCAGCGAAAGTGAAGGTTACTCAACCCACACTGCAATCGCTCATTACAAAGTGACCGCTCGTGTCTGCCTGCAACCTCGAGAAAAAGAAGCCACGGCAGCGTTTGCTTTTGGTTTCACGGGACCTGCGTGCAGACACGCCATGGGGAGACTTCTGTTTGGCAATGATCCCCAGCAAGGTCACACAAGGAAAAAAAAAACATCCTCTGACTAGCAATTGTTTTAATCAACAAAACACTTAAATTTGAAGTTTTTTGGGGTTACCGCTCCAGTAAATGGTACTGCAGTGGAAAAGGTCTTTACGGTAACTGCCAGTGAAATGTGTGGTCATGCATATCTGTAAATACATGTATTTACAGTATGTTAAATTTAATACACATGTCACCTATTAGCTTTGAACAAGGTCCCATAAGGAAAAATATGACAAAATAATGATTTTATAGTATTTATCATATTTATTGTATTTCCTATTAGGACGCACTGAAACCACAGAACCACAATTCTTTTTTTGTTAATTATCTGATACATAAAATACAGACAAATTAAGCATTATGTGAGTAACAACTGAAGTTGCCAGTACACATAACTGACTAATGATTAGTAGAGCAGGATATGCAGACAATTTACCTGTATTCCAGTCTAGAGAGTACTTAACAGCAGCTAACAGCTTAATGTTGAAATTCAGTGACGGCACCAAATAATGTTCATTGACGTGAACATATTACCCTGAAGCTAATCTGGTAATCTTTCCCAGTACTAAAAGTTCCCTCCCACATTATGTATTCGCAGTATCATGAAAAAGTGTCGCAAGACGTGTATGACAATATGTGGAGTTTACACATTTGCAAGAGCCCCTCAAGTTCTGTCAAGGTCAAGTGATAGTGACATGAGTTGAAAAGTGCACTTCCAAGACCAGATCTCAGATAGGTGTTTAAGGTATCTCAACTAGGGAAATAGAAAAGGGATCTATGGATTTTATAGATAAGAAATTTGCTTTCTGACACATTGTGCTGTTCTCAACAAAGACTGAAGACCTCTCACAGGTCTTCAGAAGAAGGAATATACAGAATCACAAAACTGGGGAAGGCTACAAAAGGATTTCAAAAGGCCTGGGTGTTCAGATAAATTGTCTACAACTGAAGAAAATTCAGGACTGCTGCTGCTCTCCCTTGGAGTGGGCGCCCTGCAAAGATCAAACTAAAAGTGCTGTGTCCAATTCTGAAAGACTTGGATAAAAACAAATCAACAACAAAGCACCTGCGCACATTTCTACAACTTGCTAAAACCTTTATTCGAGTGTCCCTGCTATGTGAAAAACACTGAAACAGAATGAATATATGTTCTGTGGATCGATGAAACAAAAGTTGAACACTGTGCAGAAACACAGAACAATATGTTTGGAGCTAAAATGCATTGCACACCAACACCAAAACCTCCAATCTGTGAAGGTTGGTGGTGAGGGCGTGATGTTTTGGGGCTGCTCTTTATCTCAGGGCCTGGATATCTTACATTCTTTGATATAATAATACATTAAATATTGTATCAAGAAATGTTACAGGAGAGTGACAGGGCAGCAGACCATGACCTTAGGTTAGATCGTGCAATTCTGGCTTGGCAAAACAAAGTTTAAAAAAGATGAACATTCATGTTGCGCAGCGGCCAGGTCAGCGCCCTGATCTTAACTGAATTGGGAAGCCGTGGCATGACTGGAATAGGCCTGTTCAACCAAGACAAGCCAGATATGTAAACAGAATCAGAGTTGTTGGACATAAGAAAATCTCATTGTTTCATAAGTAGCTGCAGAAAATATCTGATGGATGACGCTGTTAAGGGATGTTCTGCAGTTGACTAAATAAGTGTACTTTTTCCAGCCTCCAGCGCGTGTGATAAATGTGTTCAATAAAGACGTGAAAAGTGCAACTTTTTTGTTTAGTCATATTTTATTAATCTTTAATTGTTACTCGGATAAAGTTCAATGCACATCTTGTGTGCAATTTTACAAAGTTCACAGAGTTTCGTTGCAACTGCGCTGTATTTATTATATGACCTTGCTTTTTTAAGCAGTTACATTTAACAGATACAATAAAGAAAACACTTATTAAAGAATCAATAGCCATGCCGGGGCATCTGTATATCTGTAGAAATAACAGTGCTGTAAAGTGAATGGTAATGTCTGTGATGATGGTAAGGCTTACTTCTTTTTTTAGCAGTAAATACAGAATACAAGAATGCTGTGTTTGTTTAAAAAGCACCAAATTGAAATGTTGACCTTGTAAGTGGATCAATAACGCGTAGATTTTACAACGAAAGTTCAAATGCCCTGTTTAGCTCCACATTTTGTGGGCTGAAATTTTAAAAAGTGCTGATAATGACATATTTATTCATCTTTTTTTTAAAGAAAAACATTTGCTAGGTTATAAGGTTCAAACTGTGAACTAGTAAAGTTAAATGTTTAGGATATATTTTTTTAACATTGGTGGAACGACTGTTGGATATTGTTTCAGAAAATACAGTTTTGAAAAGAACACTATATTAAAAGAATCAACATTAAATTCATTTCCTTACCAACAAAAGCGACCGCAATGAAGGCAAAGCATAAATAGTGACATAGCCAGAGATGAGGGTGAGCACTTAGCGTTGGGTGCTGTGAGGAGGTGTTGAAACGAGGCTGAAAGAAGTAGAGACAGAAAGCTGCAGTGTGTAGGTGGCACCCACGCAGCTCAACTTGGCTTAGCCAGCCCAACATTAGCTAGCAGGCTAGAGCCTGTGAGTCTGAAATCTCTTAGGAAGGGACAGATCAAAGACGGGGCAAGGGGCCACAGTACAGCTTACACACTTTCTGAAGAGGCAGCACACATGTACATTTATGCGTGCAAACACAAAGAAACACAGAAAGCACTTGCTGCCTTAGCTATTGATTGCTATTGATTGCTTTCTATGTCTCTCTTCTTCTCCTCCAATTTTCAGTCCACACAATAAAAGCCTGTCTTCACTGGCAAAGCGTTTAGTAGTTGGAAAATGCAGCTCCAGCCTGGAGCCAAAAACTGTGCACAATAAGCAGCAGGATACAGTATACAGCTTTTCTTTTTTTCTAACAGAGCCATGTTGTATAGAGAAGTAATGGTTTTTTTTTTGCAAACCGCAGTTCTTTTGGTTGGATGGCCAGACTCCCCACTTGCATTATTTGGAAAGACAGCTGCTACACAGGCATTATTTTACTCATGGAGAAAAACCTGCCTTTGGTTCCACCTGAAAAGTATATGAGAGGGGGCAACAACGTAGCTCCAGCAATGCTAGTTTTATGCTTCAAGGCATCCAATGTCTTAGGGAAACCACCAAATGTATCCCATACATCTTTCACCTTTTAATAGGATGCCGAGTCTTTAAATTGACTTGTTTATATTAACCACATTAAACCTAGCAGATCAACCAACAAGTACCCAAACAGATGACTCTACTTTGTCTTGGCCTCACTGAACTTAATGGGAATGATTCTCATTGTGTCATTTGCATGAACAGCGGGATCATCATTTGCTTCTTTGTGCTTATAAATATTGATTGCTTAATTTGTTCATGGTATTATGAACCTGTTTTGTGCAGTCTATTTCCAATGTATTTGTTTTTAATTTGCTGCATGCTAAATTGTACTGTTTGACAACGGGGTTAAGAACTATGGAGCGTATTGACTGAGGACAATAGATCTCAGTGACTCATTATGCAATTTTAGAGGTTTATGTATTGGTTTGCGGCCCGTACATGCAGTCAGTATCCTATTACTTGGAGGCTGAAAACTAACATGTATTCATCTCTAACAGAGACAATGTGGGTTTCTAATTTTGTGTGTGCTCAAGCACCTGCCCACCTGGAGGGTGTGTGTCATACATAATAAGGCAGTATGTCTGCTTCATGACCCTGCCTGTCTTGTCATCTCCTCTAAACCTTGACAAACATTAGGTTGACAGGTAGTGGCAAAACATGTCAAATCCAATGATTAATATTTTTTTCTCCTCGTCTTTCTCTGTGAGTCCATTTTGCCTGTAATTATTCTCAGTCTTGTGTCAGCCTGGCACGTGTGTCTGTTTGTGTTTGCCTGTGGGTTTGAGTCCTGTCACTTAACTAGTCTATAGGGTTCTTCAAAATGTCAGTCGGTCAAATATGATTGGTGGGTCACAGGATGAGAAGGAAATTTAAAGGGAGAATGCCTGTTTGCGAGGAGAAAAAAGGGCACACGGACCCATCATTCACACCCACTTCAGAGCCGCGTTCAGCAAAGGATACAGTGACATTTGGATGTCCTAAATGGAAAACGATCGCTCGTTACAGGGACTACTGCATTGAAATATTCTGTCTCTGCACTTAAAGGGAAAAAACAAGGATAGAGAATTGCTCTTTTTTCTGCTGATAGAACAAACATATACTGTATTTAATATGAACAACGGTTTGTGATGAGTTAGCATTAACATCAAAAAATCTTCCTGTCATTGTCTTCTATAAAATCTTTCAAAATGTAGTTACATTTGTATTTTTAATATTAAACATCATAAGAGTGGTATTTATGTTTCCTTCGTTTACTGTTTTCTATATGTTAATGATATAACATTATAAAATCACGTTTTTATGGCATACAATATTTATGCACTCTTGAGGAATCATATGAATTGTCCCATTGTAAGTTCATCTTTGAAGGCTTGGACTGTTTTGTCATCTGCTTGTTAAATTAATTCATTTAAAAATTGCTCACCATAAAGGAACAATTTGAAGATTCTTTTATTCCTTTTATTCATGTAAATACTTTACATTCACATTGTAGTTACACAATATAACCCAATGAATTAGCATGAGCAGTTGCCTAGCAACTACTTTTTGCTTTCCAGTGTTTCCCTGAGAAAATAGTGTAACCTCCAATTACTTCAATGCTCGCCTTTTACCAATGAAACAGCATCTTCATTCTATATATGAGTGCTTTTTTGTATGGTGGGCTATATAACTAAGATACATGTGCCCTTTTATTATTCTGAAAAAGAAAAAATGCAAATCAGGGCAGTTTAAAATGCCTTGGCATTTAAGGCTGCAGCACAAATGGAGAAGCGCAAGAGAATCAATTACTTGTGCTGCAAAGCCACAGAAAATCTTTCTGATTTGCTCAGTCTTCCTTCAATTCTAAATCTTTAGACGAAACAATTCATAGTCTGAATGCCAGCCGTGTATTTGAAAGCATGTTAAAGAGCAACCGAAAGACTGCCATGACTTGGTGAGTGTATAAAAATGGGCTTTTACTCCAGACTTATTCTAAATGTTTCTTATCTGAGACTAGATGCCATTTTCTGCCTCTTATTGCAACTTGTAGAAGTACTTTAAAAAAAAAAAAAAGTTCATATGAACAACTTTTTTCACTCCTGGTGAATTCTTTGAGTTCTGCTCTGTGCTCTCATTGGCCTGCTGGTCTGCTTCCTTCTCTTTCCCCTAATCCTAAGAGTGCATGGCTCTGCTGAAGGTTTCTTCCTGTTAAAAGGGAGTTTTTCCTTCTCACTGTCACCAGGTGCTTGTTTATTGGGGTTTCTCTCTAATATTGCAGGGTCTTTACCTTACACAATAAATTACATTAAGGCAGCTGCTATTAATTGGTGCTGTATAAATAAAAATGAGCAGAACTGAATCATAAAAGATGTTGAACTCGTGTACTATTCTTTGATTGTTCAAAGCATTTTATGAACAGAAAAGACGCAAGCTGGTAAATTATGCAGACCTTCTTGTCAGCTCCACTTATAACTAGGATGGAATTTGCAAATAAGCATTAAGTTCTGATTGTTTAAAAAAAAAACATATAATACCAGTGAGCGGTATGTGCAGAGTAAACTTTCCTGACAAAGAAAGAACACACAAATAACAGAAACCACCATGAAAGTGCTGTGTTAAAGCTTAGACAAAATTGTGAAATAACTGCGAGAAAAATATTGAACCATCAATCCATCTTTTCGACAGCTCAGTATGGAACCGTTGTTTTGTTCTGTTGTGCTGTGAGTATGTGTTTATCAGCTTGCGTATGTTCTGCTGCCTCATGTTTCCAAGCTGTAGTCAAGATTAGCTTCCAGACTGGCACATGGCCATTGACCACTATTATGCTAACAGCTTGAAATTTTCTGCCTTTTGTGGGCCGTCGATATGAGCAACTCTGCACTGCTTGTAGGTGGGCAGCAGTGCTCAAGCCAGTAACTGTTTTTTTTTTTTTTGTATGAATAGCAACTTAAAATGTCGTTAATAAAATGCATATTTTTATAGTGCGAATTTTTTTCAATCAAAAAGTGCACTTGAGTGGAAGCTCCAAGTTCCTTATAGAGTGTTCAATAGCCACAGGTGAAACCACTCTGTTCAGTCACGCCATCTTATTTTTAATGAAGAGTCTTCATTAAAAATAAGATCTTTTCTTTCCTTTTGTTCCCTTTGAAATCTGCTGTACTGAATACTAGCAGTCATTTCTATTATTATCTCAAAATAAACCCATCGATCCTTGAGACCGATGGTAAGGTATCCGCCTGTGGCTTCACGCTTTACAAGAAATACTACTCCTTCTCTGGTATTGGTTTTTATTGAGATTTTATTGAAACTTACCATCTAATGGGTGTTCACTCTGCCTGAGCCTATGACCCTAAGGTAATAGTTTGGGCACTTTTCAATTTTCCAGAATTGTTATTCCTCCTAGAGTCTTGGTCTTGATTTTAGTGATTAATTTCCCTGCATATGTTTATGAGCCAACATTATTTCTCCATCAACCCATTGTCTTTCACTCATTCACCATTATCCATCCATTATACATATTTTCTCAGTAAATTTTAATTTTCATTCATTAATTAATACAGCGAACCGGTGACAAGAAATGCGTAACTTTATTTCTCTAATTCACACGTTACAGTTGTCTTCGGATGGATGATGAGCTGCATGAGCTACTATATCGCCCAAATTTTGGTTATGACTTAGATCGCTGCTGAAGCTGACCCTGAACCATGTGACTGTACCAGCTAAATGGATTTACTCATTTCCATTACATAGAAATTATCCAGTGCATATCACCAAATGCACAAAGTTTTCCTACCAGCACATTTACGTAAACAAACACAAGGGAAAAAAAGACATGTAAGTACTTCAGGAATCAGGGTGATAATTTTATCAGGTCCCTCAATAAAATGTGATAATTTTTTAACAAACAACCAAAAAAAGTAGCTTTTTTTCAAAGCTTGTGACTTGCTTGTTTTGTCCATCCAAAAGCCAGAATATAAAAAAAGTAAGCTATGTTCCTCACAAATTAGAAGCAGAAATCAGACAATGTTTGGCGTTTTTCTTCATTTATTAATCAGCAATAAAGCTATGAAGAGCTCTTTTGTTGTGATTTGTGTTTTAATTAGAGATCTCTATGATTTTTCTGATCCTGCAGTCTCAGTTGGCAGTATTTACTTCTTTTTCTGCCTTTGAAATAGTAGACTGAGTATATGCAGTTTTTGTATTTTTAAATATACACACATACAAAAAAATCAAGATGTTATTTGAGATCATAGAGCAAATAACAAAATAATGAGGGAAAATGAGAAAAAGATGAATTCGTAATCAAAATCTTGTTGGCTGGAGTCTTACTTTCTAATATTGTAAATTCACTTTAATCTTTAAATAAAGGAGTTGATTCATTGTGTGAAAAACGTGTGCTCATGTTCAGTGGTAAAAGCACACTAAGGCAGCTTTACGTCTTTTGGAAACGTGCTCTGTAGCCTATAGAAGGCTCTTGACCGCTGATGTTCTGTCATTGTTCAGTCTTCGGGATATTGTAGTCCCCTCTCTGGGCTGTTGTCATTCTGCTTGATCAAGCAATGTGCTGGGTGAGGGATGTGATGTTTTGGTGGAATAAAAGGACTGTGAGAGAGGAGAAAAGAGGTGAGGTCAAAGGTGAGGTTGAAGGATGTGTGAAAGGGATGGGAGAAGTGAAGCAAGAAAAAAAGACATGGAAAGCAAAGTGCTAAAAGAGGATAGGTGACATGCTTTGATATTCTCCTGCTGCCTAGTGGAACCAAGCATGTATCGGCGCTTCGGCTTCTCTTCCTCTTATTGGGTGATGAAACCACAGTTGCAGTAAATGAAATTTAATCAGAAAAAATTTCCACACAGGCGAGCTGTGAAATTTCATAAGTCCTGCTGTATGGGTGCACATATATAAGCATGTGTGTTTTTGTGTTTGTGTGTGTGAGTCTTTGGATTTGTGTCTACATGCTCATGAATGCACATACAATACAGAAAAATGATCAAAATCATGGGCAATTCAATAATAATATGCAAAGTAGTTATGGTTTTGCAGCTGCAGGGTTAAGACATCACCATTAAAACCACTTACAACCCCCCATTTTCTCTGTGTTTATCCATTTTTCAGAACCTATTGAATGGCTTGAATTTCACTTTATAGCCGTACCTTTGACAGGGTTTAATTTCACACTGCGAAAATTGTCACCTCCAGAAAAGAGTTTTTTTGCACGGATCATTTTGGACACTTGCCTCACAAAGTGTACGGATTAATAATGTGTTTTTAAATTCTTGGGATTACATTTTAAGTTTTGTGCATGTGTGTGTGTGTGAAAATTGAAGGAAAATATTTTAATCAGAGTGTAGCGTCAAGTCAGTCAAAATTCTGGGATATTGATATTGATCAGTTAAGTAGGAGACGGGGTTATTTTTCAGTTTCAGCTTCAAACAAACATTTTACAGGCGGAGGCCACTGATTTTTTTACCTCCTTATCTTTTCTGAAGTGTTCCTTTATTTATGTATTTATGAGCAATGTGTGATTACATATACTTCATATAGTGGCTTCATAGTATAGTGGTTTTGCACAGTTGCATGCCAAGTGAAAGGTTGCTGGTTTGTTGCAAACACAATTTCCCTTTGGAGTTGCATCAAGAGAAGCATCTGGCATAAAAGGGAGCAACCAAAAGCACATATATGTATGAATAATTATATATATATATATATATATATATATATAATACTGAATGTCAGAGATAAGCTGACTCAATATCTTCAAGCGGAAGTTAGTGCTAACACCTTTTCTTGTTTTTTTCTATACGATATTTCAGTTGCCAACCTTGCCAACATGGTTTGACAAATTCCCACTTCCCCATCTTACAGCTTGTACCGCCTTGCAGTGGTGGCACTTGTTTTCTTCTTGTTTAGAGCCAGTCTAACCAGCACATGCAGCATAAGTAAGCAGCAGGGCTTGTTCATGTGCTGCTATACTGAACTCACTGAGAGTGCACTGCAGAAGATACTCATGTGACTCCATCTTCACCCTACAAACCACAGAAATAATTCAAATCTTTCTCATTTTCTGTTTTAAATCCATGAGGTTCTGACTCGCCTCTGAATTTTAGTAATTTATGTGAATTCCTGTTTGATTTCAAGTTCTCTCTACGTAGATAACGACTGATTTGTAATGTTTGCCGACAGGTCACAGTTACTTTTTGGCGTAATTACAAACTTGACCCCAGTGATAGCAAACTGGCAGCAGACTGGCGCTGCCTCATTGCCGTCTTGAATCGCCAACGTCACTTTTAAAATGACAACTGACTCTGCGTATCTCAGATCTGGTCCCATTTTGAAGCAATTAGCAAGCAAGTTGCACATGGTCAAAATAATTCTAGTCATGCCCTGGTCTGCAAGCACCGTTTTCCCTAGTGTTACTGTAACATCTCATATATTATTATACTTGGGCAATATATATTAGCAAATATATTGCTTAATGAACAGGCAGCTGGACAAATGGTGATTCTGATCATAGTGTCAACAGTTGGTAAAGGATTATTTGTACATTTGAAGTTGTTCCTCTTGTTGTTTTTATCTTTGAAAAGACCTATTTATGTTTTAACAGTCTAATAGAGATAATCCTACGTCTACAGTTAATGCAAAATGTCAGCGCTAATTTATCCAACAGGGAAGAACAAAACTCAACAGTCCTTTGGAGATTAGTTAGCACTTATAAAAATGCACATGGTCAGTTATCTTTAAATCCCAGTGTCTTGTGTATATGTTTTAATAATTAAAGAAGGAATGTGTGCTGGGCCAAGTTGAAGTAAAGTACAAAAGCTTTTGAAGAGGTGTGTTATCCTCCAACATCCTATTGGTTTGAGAAGGACTAGACATGAAAAATGCTCCACTGAGGGCATAAATTGTTTTTCTGGCTCATGAATTTGCATGTATCACTGTGTTTTTTATTTATCACTTCTTTAGCACCCTTTGTCATTGCACACACTGACAGTAGCCTATGCGCTGAGCTTTCCTCTTCGCTGCAGTTCTGAGCCCCTGCGTCAGCTCGGATGCAGTTTGTGTTGACGGGTAGGGTAGGCACAGGTTTGTGGAGCAGTGCTCTCTGAAAAATATGTGAAATTGTTTATGTTTTCACTAACTATTTTTGTGAGGGATACAGGTTGTATCATTTTTTGTTTTTATTTTTTGTCGTTACTGAGTTTAAGTGCGGAAGCCACAAAAATGAAACACTCACCGGAATAGTCCTCAAGACATGAGTCAAAAATATATTTGCTTACTGTTCAGAATGATGTGCAGAGATCTGACAGTCCTTAGAAGTTCTAAGGTGTGCTTCTCCAAATATTTTTGATATGAAACCAATAATATAGCATTTAGAAACAAAAACACAGAACGTTATTTGCTTCCGATACTGAGTGATCCTGTTGCCGTGTTGGGAGATTTAAATAATTAATGCCATTGCCGCCGTGCCATCCTTGCAAATTACATAGCTCCTCTCTCAAATCAGAGACTGTAGCTGAGACACATGAGTCATTCCTGCTGTTGTTTTATGGCAAAAGATATTCATTCGGCTGAATGGAAGAAACCCAGTATTGTACATGTTGGTATTAGCTGCTTACTCATCAACAAAAACAGCAGCACTGACGTTCGGTTCGCGTCAGTGTGTTGGTTATTTTTGATAAGGATCTTCATCATGCACATAAAAAAGGATTTTTGTACATATTAGCATGTTTTAGATACAGAATGTGTAACAAACGGAGCCAACAAGACCACCTTCCACCATATACTAGCAATCTGTAGCTGTTTTTAGAGGTCTTAGGATGTATGCCTCTGAAAAGCTACCAAGACTGAATGTGCATTTGCAAAAAAAACAAAGACCTCAGAGTTGATTTGTAAATGAAAACAACTTGGTGCCAAAAGGAGCACTCAGACTGTCCTGCACTGTCCAATCACCGTAACAACAGTCTTAACTTTTTCCCGTGTCTGCTTTCTTCATCTTTGGAAATTTCCAAAAAGATACAGGCATAGGAAAATAGGCTTGCACCTGAGGTAATTGCATCAAAACTGCATTTTCCTCAAAGTGGCTTTGTACCTGCAGAAGGAATCTACAATAGAGACCACAATGGCGACTCAAAAATTGGGGATGACAGGGAATTCAAACCCATAGCATTGTGTTATTTTATGCTGCTTCCTATTTTTCCTTTTTCCCTACTGTCTTACATTCAGTGAAATAGCATGTACTGAAATAATAGCTAAGAAGAGTTCTGAAAAATGGTCACTGTGGGCTGTGGATGGGAATTACTCTGCATGTATTGTGTCAGTCATACTAATACGCTAGAGCGGGAATTTTGCACAACACATTCTCATTAAATAGCAGTAACAAAATGAAGGGATATGTGTAACTGTTTATCAAAACCAAAATTTTTGTCATGAGATTGTCTGTATGCAGGACAATTCCAGTCAATTTATGACTGTTGTTATTATTATCTTCATACCTCTTGGGAGTCCTGTCACTTCATTCAGTCTTCCAAGAATAAGTGCGAAGTAAAGTTTGGCTTCCTTCTTTGAGTCTTGTAAGGTCAGAATTCCAGTCAGTAAAATGTGAACACAAATCAAAAGCATGTTCTGTAGTAGTAGTGTGTAAGCAATACCAGTGTCCGGTCTCCGTTGAGCCGAGCGCACTGGCACATTAGGCCTCCACATGCCACTGTAGTTCTGCTCTGGCTCTATCTGCCCTGAGAGATAAAGCGGCAAGGCCAGCGACTGCAGCAGCACAACAAAGCTATCCAACCCTTTACTGGTACATCCTGATCTGCTGCACCTTCCAGTATAAATCCATTCTTACCATAGTCCTTCAAATAGTTGTTGCTGGTGCCAAATACATGTAACTAGTCAATAGAAGAATTGTACTGTAGAAATCAAATCAAATCAAATCACTTTTATTGTCACATCACATGTGGAGGTACACTAGTACAGTACATGCGAGTGAAATTCTTGTGTGCAAGCTTCCCAAGCAACAGAGGTGTGCAAAATACAGTAAAATAAGTACAAGCAAAATATAAAAATGGTTAAATCATATAAGAATGGTTAAATATAAATAATAAAATAAAATAAAAATCTTCCCTGCTTTTGTTTTGGATTAGGTAACAATATGACATCCAAAAATAAATTAAAATAGACTTTAAAATGTGTGACGATTACGTGGAAACAGGTGGCTTTGATGGTTTCTGTGTGATCGTGACCATGAGCCAGGGTTACAAAATGCAAATTCACTTGCTTCTAGTTAATTATATAATAATAATGTATTAAACCAAAGGCTCAGAGGCAGTACCTTCAAACAAAGGAGCACACACTTCTGTTTGAAGGTAATCATATAAATATTTTGTGTGATGCTGTGGATTCTTTGCTGGTGTCAGGGCCGGCCAGACAATCAGCCGACTGGACTCAGAAATTCCCTCCACCAAAGCTAAACTATCAAATAAAAACACCAAACAAACAAAAAAGCCAACTACCAGGGCTTCACTCCCAAAAGGACAGAAAAATCCCACAAAGAGGAGGAATCTGAGGATACTGAGGAACTGCTCGCTCTGGGAGAGAGTCCATGCAGTTCAGCATCCTTCACAGAGAACCAGGACAACCATCAAGGACACCGGGGATGGGGAAAGAGGAGCAGAAAAGAGGAAAGGAAGAGGAAGTAAACCCCGGGATTGTGTATAGCAGCTGAGATCTGATTAAAACAAACATCAGGAAGTGTGACCATTACATGGAAACACCTGATATAGTTTCTGTGTAATAAGCATGAATCGGGGCTGAAAAATACAAAATTACCTGTTCCAATTTAATTTCATTGTAATAACAGATTAAATCAAATGCCCAGAGGTATAATTATTTCCTAGAAAGACATAATAATTTCTGAGTAATTGCCTTAAACCAAGTAATCATTACACTTCTTGGTAGTTGTTTTAATCAATTCAACATAACATTAAATAGAAACAGGTAGGTCTACATTTTGCAGCCCGGATTCACGGTTATTGCACAGTAATTCCAGCTAAGAAGCCACAGCAAACACATAATATATTCATTACCTTGAGACAAAAGTAGCATCCTTAAGACATAAGAAATAATTTTAGCATGTAAATTCTTAAATGGGATTTCAGAACTATACAGCAGTGTTTTAAATTGAGGAGACAGAAATGCACTTCTTCCAACCCACAATTGCTTCTTCTGGTTAAACTGAAGTAGATGGATAGACGGATGGATGGACAGATGGATATAAAGCCCAAACAAATCAGAGAAAAACAGATCACTTTCAGTTTTCAGATTGTTTATGGTTTCTTTGCACATGTTTGTCGGCTTAACTCAAAGTTCTCCTAGCCACATGCGCCACTCTTTCATAGTTTGTTGTGTTTCTACCTTTTCTTTTTAAGTCCTGCTTCTTTCTTGGTTCAAATTCTAAATAATGGTGCTCATAAACTTTGATTTTACATTCATATTAAAAATCTAGAGGAGTCATAATGCAGAAAGGCTCACTAAGCTTCCACTCTGAGCATTGTAAAGTGAGCTGAAGAGAATATGATCTAATATAGTAATGAAAACCACAGCACAGTTTGCATGAATATATTGTTACTGTGGTAAAGATACATGTGGGGTGAGAGAACTTGTGTGGACCTAAGTGCCTCATCATCAACTGTTGACAAAGGGCTGGGATTAGCTAGTAGAGGGTGATTGTACTTTCCATGTTAATGATCCCGTTTGCCTCGAGTGCACGAGTACTATAAGACTTTGGCATATGCAGATGTTTCTATTGCATCTCTTAACAATTGCTTCAGGCATAATAGCGCACATTTGTTTGCATCTTTCTATCTCCTCTCCCCTCTCCCGTGAATGCAGGATGTGTTGTTATTTTGTTTTTTTGTGAATCACATTAGAATCTCAGGAGCAACTGTCGACTGTCGCTACGAGGCCAGCTGTTCATATGGGTATTTATTTGGCCATTTAAATTCTAATAGACAAACTTTAATCTTGTATGGAAGTTCAACTGAGCTCAGACCACACTCAGTTGAACAACATTAGCGATCCCTGTATCCGATTAGGATTTTTCGGGGGCAATGCACTTGTCACAGCTGCCCATTTAGCTAAGAGGTTTTAAACAATCACTCCTAATTCACTCCTGCCAGTTAATCAAACACAAAACAATATCACTTCACATGCATTAGTTCTCAAAAGGGGTCTTAAGGACATTTAGTACACTTGGCTAGCCGGGCAGTTCCTTGTATTTGGTGTGGTTCCTGTTGTTATTGTGGACACGGGGTGGAGTTCATTTGCTAAGAGCTTTCTGAGGGGTCTCAGAAAGAGTTATAAATAGCTCAGTTATGAACACATAGCCACAGTATGAAACTCTCTACATTCATGGCCACTCCTAATAGTTAATTGTGCATATTCAACTTACAGTCGATAATGAAAATCACTGAAATTCCTATTGTAGTCTGAACAGTCAGCCACTGCTCTTTCACCAAGCTGAATGGCTGCTGATAAGAAAATACATGCCAGGACAACCCAGCAGTACCTGATAGACCACCGTGTGCTTATTGTGTCGATGACCTCAGGGGAGTGAGATTAAATTAACTAAATTTCTCTTTCACCCATTATCGTTGCTGTTAGTTTAGTCTCATTTAATCAGTGTTGATGTGGAATTTTTGGCTTAACTTTTGGTGAACTACTCAATGTGTGCATGCTGCGCACGAGGCAGGGACCACCATCACTCTCCGTGCTGCTGTGTCGCTGCTTGGTTTTCTTTTTTTTAAAGCTTCTTCAGCAACTCAGTTATAACAGTTCGCCTGTCTTAGCTGATTATACAGTCAAGCTCACTTAGATGTGCATGTTGATAAAGTCACACCAAAAGGAAGAGCTGGCAGAGAGCCCGGGAGATGCCTTTTTGTGTTCATCCTATGCCAAAATCCTTCTGTGATCTTCAAGATTAGGCACGCTTTACCTCACCCTTTCCTCCATTTCCCTCACTATGATCTTACCTTTATGTTACCTTCTCCTTCCCTTCAGTTGTTCCATACCTTTCTCACTCCTCCCTTCCTCTTTTTTTTTCTTATCACCTGCACAAACATTGTTGTATTTCCCTGATACAAGCCTCATTCATGTAAATAGTCTATTTCTACACCCACCTCCTATTTCCCCTTTCAACTTTTCAACTTCCCTGAGCCCTGTAGGATCTACAGCCTTTCCCTGAGCTTACACTTACCTCTAGATGCCTCTGACCCGCACTTACATATCTGCCTGCCAGCAACTACACCATACATTATAGAGATTTGTAGAGTGTTACTTGTCTTTTGCAAACGGGGGTTAAAATGGGCCAGCTCAGCTCAGGCAGCTTCACTTTTTAGTACAATCATGGGATGGACAACCTCACTTTACTGTCTTCAGCAGTATATGGTTTTACTGTGCTTGTCTAAATAATTTAAGATTTTTGTTGACTGGTACCATTCAGTATTGTGCAAAAGTCTTCATCCACCCCTCACCTTTCTTTTCTGTTTTGCTTATGAGGAGCCAGGCTTTCTTTCTCCAGGCTTTCTGAGTTTTCCTTTGGAGATTGGATTCTTTTCACTCATTTTCAGTCTAGTTCTTCTACCTGACCACATTCAGAGGAATGATTACGTTTGTTTGTTAAGCCACCTGATACTGACCTACAGATAATTTCAGCCACCTTCATTTTTTTAAGATCCCAAACACACTACCAATGCAGTAAAGCGTACCTGAATAGAAAAACACAGTGGAGCACTATGAGTTATGGATTCACCTTGCCAGAATCTGGAACTCAACATGACCTGACAGACAAAAAGACAGCCAGTATCCAAAGAAGAGCTTTGAATGTCCTTCAAGAAGCCTGGAAATACATGCACGCATACATGTTGGTGTTACAGTAGCACAGGTAACAGTGATATCTGTCTAATAAAGAGATATATTTGTCATGTCTTAAGAGGTTTCATGCTCAATATTTTCTCTACCCAAGTTCTAATAAGAGAGAGAAAAATGCTAATTTAATTCAATGAAGCCTCTTGAGACGCATAATATCCATTCTCCAAAAGCAGCTACAATCGTCCTGTTTCTCCCATAAAATTTAACCTTTAAGAATCACTTTCCAGGGATTTAACTGAAATAACAAATGCACCCAAAAATGAACTAATAAACAAAGCCAAGTGAGAGTGAACCCCATCTATGTGTTTACTCTTATATTTAATTAGTATGTTTATGAGCGTGCACAAGTTGGATTTTCATGTGTTTATTTGTTTAAACCAAAACAGAAAAAAAGACATTTTCACTTTGAGATGAATTTCTTTATTAGTAATTGTAGTTATTTATTTATTTATTTTTAGCAGTTTGTGGCACTAGCTGTGGCTTCTAATATGAAGGCAGTGAGGAGATAGCTGGAGCACACAGCCATGAAAGACTGTGAGATACAACAGTTTGCATGTCAATGACCTTGACAGTGTTTGAATATAAAGCGACCTAAGTGGAGAGAGTGCATGGAATGAATGGGAAATATAACATGTAATGTTATAAATACTCTATTTTTTAGGACAGGAGAAATATCATGGGAAAAAAGCTATCTACAGTTATATTCCAAGGTCAAAGCACAACACATCGAATAGTCATAAAAGATGAAATGACAGTTGGGTCTGATTATTGTTATCTTCAGTCCTTCAGCATGCCCTCCTTTGTGGTAACAGACTTCTAATATGTTTTTGCCACTTAAATAGCTCTATATATCTCTTAAAATGTATGACGCACATTGTCTCTTCTCTTCTCTTCTCTTCTTTTCTCTTCTCTTCTCTTCTCTTCTCCTCTCCTCTCCTCTCCTCTCCTCTTTTCTCCTCTTCTCTTCTCGTCTCTTCTCTCCTCTCCTCTCCTCTCCTCTCCTCTCCTCTCCTCTCCTCTCCTCACTAGTATTGCTGTTGCCCTTTGTCACTGACTACACCATGCACTGAGCAGTAATTAAGCGGAGTAATCCTGTTTCAGTGACAATAAACTACAGCAGCCATAGATCACATATACTCGTGACATGAATCACTGTGAAAATTATTGTAACATTACCGCAGGCTTTGAAGAAGAGCCGTGCACTGTAACTACACAAAATTATGTGCACAGCCTCCAGAATCTCTTGCGTCTGTAAACCACACAGACCCTTACAGAGGTGTGCTTCATTAATGAGAAAATTAATCTTCCTAGGGGTTAAACTGATGGATAAAAGAGCTAAAATTGTGCATGTCTATTTTTGTGTATAAGTTAGTTGTGTCATCTTTTTCTTTATGTTTCTAAATGTTGAAAGCACAGATTTATGAATCAGTACTTGACACTGTAGTCTTGACACTGATTATCTGTCATTTTTAGGGGAAATTTAGAGAGGTCATTGTTTGTCTCTTTAAGATCCCCTCCAGTCAGATTCTAATATAGTTAATTGAGTCATTAATGACAATTTGTGTCTATGTGTCCATTTCCCCTCTTAAAACCTGAACATGCATCATTCTGTACAGTAAAGGTCAATAAGACAAAACTTGCACTTCAAAACTGCCTCACCCCTCTGGCACTGAGCTTACACTTCCTTTTCTTTTTTTTTCTTTTTTTGGTTATAGGCTCCACCCCACTCCACATTTATGTTACTGTCTTGACCATGGTTGTATTAATATTAACGTTTTATTGTTAACTGGCATTATCATATAAGTGTCTATCATAGTGAAGTGCACTAAGTGTTTTCTAAAAATGTAGGAATTTTATATTATTTGTCATTGAAAACACTGATTTATGGTGTTTTGCGTCACACCCAGATTTTAAATTGGGCAATCCTAGGGACAACTGTGGAAAAATAATTACTTAAGTTAAAATATAAGCATAAAGTACATACGTGTGATAAATGTACAACTTCACTCTTGAACAAACTGAGAGACAAATGAGAGAGACAGGCCAGGAAGTGCTAATTAACAGGGGTCCACACAGAACAACAGAGAAATTAAATCAAAGTATCATTATATATAGCTCCATAATGTGTGACCGAATGACAACCCATTATTAAGTCTTAGAATTGGCCTATAGCTGTTCTTGTTTGAATAACGTACATAGATAACAAGATAGGAAAATAATTGAGAAAAATACAAATATATTAACAAATGAGTGATTATGACTGCAGGGATGTCGCATTAGAACACATAAATTCATCTGAGACTTTACTTCAATTCAATTAAATACGCTTTTTTACATTTTCATAAGTACTCTAGACGATGAATGTAACCAAATAAGGTTGTCAAAGAAATTTGTACTCAGATACTAGTTGATATTAAATTACTATTGGATTAGACATTTATATAAGACAGTGCTGATGCCCACAGTCTTCAGCTCCTCCAGCTATCACACAATTTTGAGCTGAACTGGTGCAGAGAAGCAGCACCCCCTCTCCACCACACACACTCCATGATGTTCATGAACACATGGACAGCTGCACAACAAACTTGTGCGACGCATCCTAAAGCCCAACACCCCATATTTATGAGGAATTTCATGAGGTCAATAAAGCTCCCGGTTCAACAACATCAAGGTTTTAAACAGGTATAATAAATGTTAACCTTGCCAGCTACATGTTAAAATTAGCCATTTAACTATTAGCAAATGCCCAATAGTCACTCTAGCCATCTGTTAAGTGAAACATGCTCTTGACTCTCTTCAGTTTGCTCAACAGTCTCATGTCAGGTTGGATAATGCCATCATTTACCTGCTACAGCATGCTCACTCTGATATTGGTGGCATTGTGAGAACCATGTTGTTGTTTTTTTTTGTTGTTTTTTTTCCCAGTGCCTTTAGTACCCTCCACTTTTGATGAGTGGGAAGCTGGTCAGGATGTGTGTCACCACTTCCATTGTCTCCTGGATTGCTGACTATCTATCAGAGGGGACTCAGTTTGTACGGCAGGGGGCCGTCCTGTCTGATGTGGTTGTTAGTAATGCCAGGGCACAAGAGAGGATGATCCTGTCTCCATTCCAGTTTACTGTGTACACCTCAGATTTCCAGTATAACAGTGAATAACACTGTTATACTGGTATAACAGCAGCTTTCTGATGACGCTGCAGTTGGTGTATTAGGGGTAGGCACGAGTAGGACTACAAGGCAATGGTGAGGATTTTGGTGGAGTGATCCAGGAGAAATCATCTCCCCGTGAATGTCAGTGAGACAAAAGAGATGGTGGTTGACTTCTGGTGGGGAAAAAAACAGAACGTGAACGAGCCCATTAACATCATAGGCGAGGAGGTGAAACAGTCGATACTTGGTTGTTCATTTGAATTTGGGTGTCGTGTAGAAGAAGGGGTGAGCAGATTTTACTTTCTGAGTAGGCTCAGTTGCTTCAGCGTGTGGAGCAGGATGTTGGAGATCTTCTACCAGTCTATAGTAGCGTGTCCCTTTTATTTTTGCTGCTGTGTGCCTGGTTGGTGGAGGGTGTCAGTGCCAGAGATGCCAGCAGGATCAACAAATTAATCCACAAGGCTGCAACCATCACTGGCCAGAATCTGGAGGCATTTGAATCAGTGAGGGACAAGAGGTCACCGAACAAACTGCTCTCCATCATGGACAATCCACCATTTCCCCCTCCATTCTATACTACAGAGGCAGAAGAGCTCATTCTCTTTCACTGCCATAAAATATGCTTCAGGAAATCTTTCCTACCGTTCTCTATAATAAAACTCACAAACATTTTTGAATTTCTCACTGCCATTCCTCAGATTGATAGTGTACATATTATTTATGAGTGATATTTGCACTACTTTTTGCTACATTTATATTTTGCAAAATTCCAGTCTTATTTTTTTACTTCTCTTTAACTTTATTTTTTTATATAACTCTACCCATATATATATATATATATATATATATATATATATATATATATATAAAAAAAAAAAAATCCTCTCTCCCCCCCGCGGGGGGTC
>VOQK01039131.1:0-10077 GCA_015052645.1 Benitochromis conjunctus
ACCTCTGCTCTTTCACAATGTGCTCAATGTACACGATCCAGCCCCCAGCCAATCAGGATAAGAATAAATCCCCCTTATCCATGAACCATTGCTCCTGGTGTCCCCTCTCTTTCTCTTTAGAGTAGGGTAAAATGATCTGATTTCAATCCTCAGGACAGAAATGAGGCTTCCTTAAAAACAGCTCCTACATCTGCAGACAAAAGGCTCTCACCTTTAAAATCCACAGCACCCGCTGAAGATTTTCTAAGCCTGGCCAAAAGGAACTACCAAGCTGACGGCATGTTTGTGGTCAAAGTCTTGTGGTGTTTACTTTTAATCTATCACCTCAGTGAGGGAAAGAAAATCAAAGGAATCAGAGCAGGTAAGTGAAGTATCACAGACGAACCAAAAAGTGTGACAAAAGACATTTAATGCCTTGCCTTTGCTTCTGTGATTAATGCACAGATTGATTGAAGTTATCATGGTTCAGATGTTGAAAAGTTTAACAAGTGCTAAATTTAACTATACTTCATGCTGCAAATTCATGGTGAGTGACGTGTTTGCAATGAGACTCACACAGAATTTAGCCAATGTGTACTCTGCAGACGTATACACATTATTTCCCAAAGTATCTCTTTCAATCTTTAAAACAATCTTTACTGTTTATTTAGCCGCACAGTAGATAGTTATAAAGATGTGGCTCCACAGAGTAGTATTTGCCTAACAAGCAAAAGATCCCTGGTTTGGTCCCAGGAGAAGACACAAAAGGATCACAGAGGGGGTCCAACATAGAAACACGGCTAAATTAAACATGTGGAGCTACCTGTGTACATCAGGGAGCAGCTGAAAGTAGCGTAATGTCTTATAAAGAGAAATTTTAACCAAGCTTCACAGTCCAGCTGCTGCAGGCTGTATGTTTATTTTTACTAATTCATTTTTTTTTTTCAATTATATTTTTATTTGGAATAGACAAGAACAAAACAAAAATAAAACCAATCAAGGAGAATCCAACAACAATACAAAAAACATTCTTGTTGAAAAAAGAAAAAAAACAAACATCGTCCATCCAAGTTTTTTAAGTTAAATCCTGAAGATACAGGTAAACATAATAACTGAAAGTGAGATAATAACATAGTAATGATATAGTATATCTTATCCTCTGCACACAAAATTAACCTAATTAATAAAAGTATTTCATAGGGTACCTGTTTTCCAGGATAAAATTTATTTCATATAAAAATAGAACAAATTATTACAAGCTATAGAGATAGAAGTTAGGCCGGCGGATAGCCTATGCTATTGTCGTATTTTTACTAATTCATATGCACAATTACATTTAAAAATTACATTAAGATTCCACAGATGAGCAACAAATAAGAGGAGAAACACGAACAGTGTGTGTGTGGGTGTGTGTGTGTGTGTTTTCCTGGCATGACTTGGATCCCCTCGTTCCCTTACAGTGAAGAGTCACTTCAAATCGATATAAAACTGTTCTGAGCTTTATATCTTTATACTTTATACTTTTGTCACTTTTATCCTGTGATAAAACATTTCTGTTTTCATGTAATTGGTCCTTTCTAAGATTGGCAGTGCCACCGGCATCTGGGGAAAAACAGGTCACCAAATGGTTTGATGAATATGAAAATGTGAATCATGTTTTTTTTAACAAAGGCATTAGCCTTTTCCTCCATATCTGGATGAACGGCGTTCATCCAGATAGAGGCTTGAAAAACTGAAAAAGCTGTCAGATCTTGTTAAGTTGAACTCGGTGTTTTGAACTTTTAAATACTTTCTGTTAATGTTAAGGAAAATATTTGCCATCTTAAAACCTGTTTTTTTTCTACAAAATCTCAACTATTTAAAAGGTCATAAAGGATGCATTCACCACCTTATTGATGATTGTTATCATTTTTTGAAAAGTCCTACAACTAAATCATTGAAACATGTGCGCAAAAAGGAAAAGTTACTGGAGATTTGAACTCAGATCAGTTTTCTTTATATTATTGTAGGGTCTTTACCTTACAATACAAAGCTCCTTGAGTTGTTGTGATTTGGCGCTATATGAATAAAACTGCATAAATCATATTCCTTTAGGTTTGCCATTATTTTCTCCAGTCTCAGTCTTTAGTGCTGGTGTTTTTACTGCGTCTGGGGGCTTATATGGGGGCTTATGTGGGCTTATGACAGACTTCATATGTAGAAATCTGTTTTTTAAATTATGTGCTGTGATAGATACCGTGACTAACTTGCAAAGTAAACACAGTTCTTGTACAAATTTCTGGGTTAGGGTTTGTTTGTGTTCTGTTACTATTGAGTCAGACTGTTTTAACGGTTCGTGCCGATAAACAGTCACTGAAGAGACACACCAAAGCAAATGATGATAAATGATGGCTGGATATTCTTTTACTTTCGCTGCTAAGATGATTTGGGCTTCACATCAGGAACCAGAACTCATTTGAAGTCAGCTGCGTCGCTGGGTGTTTACAGGCGCCTTGGTTTTTGGCATTATTAGCTGTGGTTTTAAACATGTTGAGGGAGGAGGAGTTTACGTAACAAATGATAGAAGAGTCTGGCAGAGATTCATCCGATGAGACTTGTTGTGATGTGATGTCTGTGAGAAGATGCCAGCGAGGTCTGTATGACCTGGACTCTCAGCAAAGGGCTTCTGATTGGGCGTTAGTCTACAGTCCAACTGAACTTCAGCAGGAACTGGCTGTCCTGATTTCTCCACGCTTACTCACTCAAATACTTGCATTAATGCATCAAAACACATTCTGTGTTCTCAAACTGACAAATTTTCATTCATTATTTGCAATTATTCGGTAAGCATAACCATTGTGTCAATGTGTTCTGTAAAGTATTCATTTCTAACAGACAATCTATTCGTTATTTGATTTCCGAGGTGGAGCGGAGACAGAGCAGAAGGGTGTCCTGAGGGAGAAAAAACCATATGTCAGCAGTTCAATCTTTAGGCTGTTTTTAGGAGGTGAGGACACCTGCATGCTGGACCCTCTGCAGCTGCACACTCTCACCTCCTGTGGCTTCAACAGCAGTAATCCCCTCATCATCATCACTCATGGGTGGTCGGTAAGGTCAACTCCCTTTTCTCTCTTTACGCTTCGCTGACTTAAGCCACTGGATACTAAACATGGAACTTGACTACACGGAGGGAAACGTCTTCAAAAGGCTGAAACATGTTGAAAAAACACGCCATGAGGTAGACATGTGGATACGCACTGAAATGTAATTAAATTTTGGATCACGTCAGCCAGCGATAGCAGTTAGTTCCCAGACCACACCCGTCACAACTCAAGATTGCTAATGCTTCAGTAGAGATTTATACGTACATTAGCCATCCATTCAACCATTTTTTCTGCTTATCCAGTTCAGGGTTGTTGGTGGAGGGGGGTGACTGGGGCCTATCCCAGTGGTCAAAGGGCGAGAGGAAGGGTACATCTTGGACAGGTCGCCAGCCTCTTGCAGGGCTAACACAGAAACATACATTAAAAAGGGGAAGTGGTGGGGTGCTAGTGCCATGACTCTCTTGACCCCACTGAACTTCGAGTGCCCTTTTCTCTTTGGAGTATGGAACATTTTGATCTCAGTTACACAACTATAAAGCTGTCTGTCCCAGTGAAAATGTTTGTCCACAAACAGACTTAAGAACACCTGCCAAAATAAATAAAACCTTGTGGTAATTCCCTTTCAGAAGGTAAAAACAATCTGTATCATATTTATCTGTCAGCAAGATTTCAACACCAAGCTGAAGTTTGTGGATGTTACAGGAGAGGTGGAGGATGGGCAGATAAAAGAAAACTGTTTCATTTTGGTGCACATCCAGGTCACCCATTCTAAAATTGCAAAACAGGAAGCAGGCCTTGGCTGAGATTGCACTCTCTTAGTCGCCCTGTAGTTTGTTATGCTTCCCTGTATGAGGTAGCATGATTTTATTTGGAGTGACACCATATAGTATATGTTTCACAGTCATGTCTGCAGAGCAAAATTTCAAGTTTGTTTTTCAATTTAAAGATATTTTTTCAGAAAATAACCTAAACATTTGACTTATGGATGGCTTATAGTGGCAGAAACAAACTTCCATAGTCTGAGAATAGGGCCTCAGATGCCAGACAATCGGTTTGACAAAGGGAGGACAGGAGACTATAGACACTGAGGATTAGCTGGAGATTAGAGACGCATGGAGAACAAGACACAGGTGATGACAATAAAACAATGATATGCAAAATCATAAATGAAAACTAACAAATAAAACAGGAAATGAACAACAATCACTTATACTGAAACAAGGAGACACTGAAACATGAAAGATAAATACTGAACATGATTGAACTCACTCAATGGGACAACATTTTAAAGACACTGGAAAAAACAAAGAAAAATTAAGCTTAAGACAGCTGAAACTGGAGAAGCATAAGACACAGTGAAGGATGATACATGTGAAGACATGAGCACGTGGACAAGACAGAGGGGACACAGACTGGGGAATACTGGCAAAGAATAACAAACAGAAGCAAAACACAAAACAGAACTCACTAATTTCACAAGAATTACAAATCACTAAAAAAGAAACTTGTGACAAGTGCATAAAATAAGAACCAGAATTCAAAAATACCATGAGAATTAAGACTCCATAAAACCCAACAGACACTAGCGCAACAAATGAGAACCAAACAGAAACCCCAATCCCAAAAACTAAGAATTCAAAAAGAAAAATAAGAAAGAAAAAAACACTCCATGAACACAAAGACTATGCCAATATATGATGGGTGGGAAAAAGTGAAAAAACTGGTAACTGGTTCATCTAGTTAAGTAACAGAGTCAGTGCAGTTTTCTCTCATTTTTGCTGAACTGAACTGTTACTATGCATAGGATTGTACTGTGCACAGCACATATCAACACTTTAAAAATAAGAAGTTGTTTTTTTAATGTTCAGTTTTTGCTGTTGTGAAGGTGGATGGCATAATGGAGAGCTGGGTGATGAGGTTAGCCACGGCTGTGAGGACAAACCTGATAGATGCAAATGTGGTACTTACAGACTGGCTGTCATTGGCTCAGCAGCACTATCCAATAGCAGTACAGAAAACCCGCACTGTTGGAAAAGACATAGCTCACCTGCTGCAGACACTTCAGGTGAGAATAAACTCCTCCACTGATCTTTATGATATCAGTGGACTGAAATGTGATATACTTTCATATCATAGTCACACCATACGTTTCAACAATCATGCATGTCATTAATCACCAACAGGAGCACTACCAGTACCCACTTAGAAATGCTCATTTGATTGGCTACAGCCTCGGTGCTCACATCTCTGGATTTGCTGGGAGCTTTCTGACAGGTCCGGAGAAGATTGGAAGAATTACTGGTGAGGTTTTTAGTCCTTTCATAGCTAAACTTAATAAATAGCAAGTTATCTATTTAATATTCTAAAACCACCCGGGTCCTGTCTATATCATGTCTGTTCAGGGCTTGATCCAGCTGCTCCGTTGTTTGAAGGAATGTCTCCCACGGACAGACTGTCTCCTGATGATGCTGAATTTGTGGATGCCATCCACACTTTCACCCACGAGCGTATGGGCCTCAGTGTGGGAATCAAGCAAGCTGTGGCCCATTATGACTTTTACCCAAATGGAGGAGATTTCCAACCAGGGTGTGACCTGCAAAACATTTACGAGCACATATCCCAGTACGGGATCCTCGGTAAGATAAATACGAAGCAGCACATTAAAAACTGTGACCACCAGAAACAACCATGTTTTTTTTATAGTATAGCATTTCTGGGCAGCATGAAATCAGCAGCTCTGTGAGTGCCTCTTAGAGGCTGCAGTGTTTTACATGGTCTGTAAGTGTGGGATAGAACCACAGAACATCCTGCTTTCTGTTTGCCACAGAAGACTGGCAATAAGCTGCCAGGTCTAATGAATTTCTGCTCCGACATTCAGATGATTAACAGCATGGATCGAGCCTGCCTTGAATTCACGGTTCAGGCTGCTGGTGGTGATGTAATCATGTGGGGCATATTTTCTTGCCTCTCTTAGTACCAACTAAGCATCACGAGTAATACCAAAGCTGTTATATTTGTTTATTTATTTAATGTCTGTATTGATGAGTCTGTGAAAGGCTCCCTGCCTGAAAAGGCATTCAGGTTTCTGGTTCTTTTGGTTTAAATCAAAAACTCCGATCAGAGCAGTATGTTCTTCTGCTTAAAGGCTCTCTGGTTTCCCTCTTTGTACGCTCTATCATAACATTTTTTTTTCTTTAATTGGCCTTGCCACCTCAGAACACTGGTTTAGAAGCCACGTCTAGGACGCCTATTCCTCTTCTGCTTGTTGACAGTTTCTTCTTCTGTGTTTAGGCAGATGTACTTAATTTCATGCAGTCTAACAGAAGTGGCTGTGGGATTTATGCTGCCTCTCAATCCTAAACACATCCTCACAATATGACAGTGAGAACCACATTAAAGCATCTGTCATCCTCAGGAGTTAATTAGCAACATGTGCCATGCTTTTCCTCTGTCCATCCCTCCAAGCTGAGCTGCCTTCAGGCTACAAGCTGCTACTCAGAGAAATGGCCTTCAGAGCAGAGCGGTGTCAGACATAATGAATCACTTATAGGAGATGTGACAGAAGAAAGGGCTGATAGATGCCACAGTTTGGTAATAATGAACTTGATCCACAAATAATGGTCAGGCCTCATGATTTAGCTGCTTCACAATCCATCAGATCAAAGTTGTTTTGAGGAAGCACATTTAAAATTTTCACCACATTTTTATTTCTTGTCTTAGGTTTTGAGCAAACAGTGAAATGTGCCCATGAGCGCTCCGTCCATCTCTTCATCGACTCTCTGCTCAATAAAGACAAGCAGAGCATGGCCTACAGGTGCAGCGACAACAATGCCTTTGACAAGGGTGTCTGTCTGGACTGCCGGAAGAATCGCTGCAACACACTCGGCTATGATATCAAGAAAGTCCGCACAGGCACCAGCAAGAGGCTTTACCTGAGAACACGGTCTCGGATGCCTTACAAACGTATGGTTTGTTATTTTGATCTAACATCCAGGTAAAAAGATGGGTAAAAGTCATAATGGGCCAACAGGATAGACTTATATCTCCCATTAAATACTCTCATTACAGACAGTGACAGATTTAATATATATAAATAGGGATTGCGTGTGTTATTAAGGCAAAATAAATCAGTTTGACGGCAAGATTACATAAATATAGAGGACAAATTTTAAAGTTAAAGTGGAGTGGCAGTGGATTTTAAAGGATTCTGTACATCTGTCATCCATACATTCGCTTCCGCTTATCCTTTTCAGGGTCGCGGGGGGGCTAGAGCCTATTCCAGCTGTCTTAGGGCAAGAAGCAGGGTACACCCTGGACAGGTCACCAGTCTGTCACAGGGCTAACACATAGACACAGACAACCATTCGCACTCACACCTATGAGTAATTTAGAGTTTCCAATTAACCTATGCCCACTAACTGCATGTTTTTGGACTGTGAGAGGACGCTGGAGTACCCAGAGAGAACCCACACAAACACGGGGAGAACATGCAAACATGCAGACTTTTTACAGCTCAAATTTTTTTTGAGAATCCATTAAAATGTCAGGGAACAGGTGAAATTTTGTGCTATTTTAATAAACACAGACACTGAGATGTAGTTTGAGTCCGTCCTATATACAGTAAATCTTTTAGCTTCTTTTTAAAATTACAAACTACAGTAATTTTATTTGTAATTTTGATCTTTAGTAGGAAAGGATGTCTTTTAGATTGGTGCCATTAACTGGGCTAGAAAGCACAATGTTTTGGTCTTTTAGTGGAATTGGCAGACTTGAAAACATAAATATCAAAGACGGTGTTATCCTTTAAAGTAGCTGTGTGCGGATTTTGAAACGTTGCACCTTAATGGCCTCATTTTCCTGGTTTTCTGTCTTGATTGAACTCTATTAGCTTCATAAGCCTAGGATAAACAAATTAGATTTTAGTAGTTAAAAGTAAAAGATCAGGGTCACTTTGGCCTCATAAAAACTTTTTCTTTTTTGTCTAAATCAAGAAATTACAGACCAGTTTTTCCCAAATTTTCACACAATAGAATAAAAACGTACATCTAAGTTTGTTTATACAGTCCAGATCCACTAGTAAACAAATCCAATCTTCTATTTGGCTGGTAGGAACAAAATCAGCCATTATCTACACACGATCTGTTCCTGTTTCACTGTTTAATCATGCCATATATTAGATTGATAAAATATAAAGCTAACAAGAAAAACTGAAAACTGTGTTGGGGGTTTCTGTGTAACCGTGTCCTCTTTTGTTTCTGGCTGCCACCCTTCAGTCTATCATTACCAGTTCAGGATCCAGATCGTCAATCAGACAGAGAAGGTTGAGCCCTCTCTTACGATCTCCCTCACAGGAACAAAAGAAGAGAGTGGGGATGTGGACATCACCTTGTGAGTACTGTACCACCACCACCACCACCCACCCCCCATCGAGCTTAAATCAGAACACATATGAGCACTCTTTGACACATGCAATTTGCAGCTGGGCTCTCAGCTCTAGGATAGCAGCTGACACACATGGAAACAGCTGAAGCCTTTGCATGAAAGAGAACTATAAATGGAGATGATGGGTTGAATAATTTAAACAAAACAATATTCCCCGACAACTGTGTTATCCTTCATATTCTGTGTATCAAAGCGTCTCATGTTAAACAGTGCTAGCAGAGGAATTCGCATCTGTTGTCCCACTCTAGTCTGATCCGCCACAACAGCATTTTGCAGGGTGATAAACTCTCGTCTAATTTTGTCTCTCTTGTTTTCCTTTTTAAAAATCTCCACCAGCAATGAAAAGATTTCAGGTAACAAAACCTTCACCTTCCTGATCACCCTGGACAGAGATTTGGGGGAACTGATGTTGCTCAATATGCTCTGGGAGGCATCTCCTCTGTGGGAAAATGTGTGGGACAAGGTGCAGACCATCATTCCTTGGAGAGCTTGGGAGAGAAAAAGACTCCTGAATGTGGGCAAAGTCAGCGTCAAAGCGGGCGAAACACAGAAGAGGTACACGTGTTTCTTATAAGCTAGCAGTGGTGGATGCAAAGATAAATTCCTGATTTCACAAGTACAAAATGTTTGGTCACAACTTAACCCTTCAAAGCCTGAACTGTGAAATAATTGCCAGAAAATTCGAATTTTTAGAAAAAATCAACACAGCTAGCGCCATATTCCGCTTGGCCTGTCGGTACCTATCAGCTGCCTCCGGCGTCCCACAGGCTGACCAAGCCCGATAGGCTCCCTTCACCTCTGGTGCCCACCATTTGGTTCGGGGGTTACCACCACAACAGGCACCAACCACCTTGCGACCGCAGCTCAGGTGATGAACATGTCCCATGTCTCCTTTGGAATGCTGTTGAAGCTATGGTATGAATTGAAGATCTCACGGACCGAAGCCTCTGCTAGGCGTTCCCAGCACACCTTCACTATATGGTTTAGGTGCGCCAGGTCTGTTCAGCGTCCTCCCCCGCCACCTGATCCAACTCACCACTAGGTGGTGATCAGTTGACAGCTGAGCCCCTGTCTTTACCCAGGTGTCCAGAACATATGAACCTTAGGCGCTGGTGATCCGATTACAAAATCGTTCATCGACCTGCGGCCTAAAGCGTCCTGGTGCCACGTGCAATTATGGACACTCTTATGTTTAAACATGGTGTTCGTTATGGCCAAACTGTGGTTTGCACAGAAGTCCAACAACAAAACACTGCTCGGGTTCAGATCCAGGAGGCCGTTCCTCCCAGTCACGCCCCTCCAGGTCTTGCTGTCATTGCCCACGTGAGCACTGAAGTCTCCCAGAAGGGCAACAGAGTCCCCAGGCGGAGCACCCTCCAGTACCCCACCCATGGACTCCAAGAAGGCTGGGTACTCTGAACCATCACTTGGCGCATAAGCGCAGACGACGGTCAGGACCCATTCCCTGACCCGGAGGCGCAGGGATCAAACCGTCTCGTCCACTGGGAGAAACCCCAACATTCAGGCAGCAAGCCGAGGGGATACTAGGATACCCACCCCAGCCGCCACCTCT
>VOQK01039134.1:7387-22502 GCA_015052645.1 Benitochromis conjunctus
GAAACAATAATTGAGGCAGCAGGTGGGTCCAGAACCCACACTTCCCCCTGAAATTAGCCCAATACCTGTTGTAAAGGACATTCAGATGAAAAAAGCCCAGCAAAGTTTAATACCAAGATGAATGCAGTGTCACACAACAGTGCTGTAGTTAGTGTTGATCCAGCTTTACTGACGCCCAAATAATACAATGTTCCTACGGGCACTGCTTTTATTTAGCCCAGAATTTAGAAAACCAGGGTTGGCAGATGTATGACGGCTGACCAGGCACCTCTTTGTCGCTTACAAGCTTATTTATTAGCTCCGTCTCATCCGGGGACTAAGATTAAACATGCATTTGGAGGTCTACCAGACTTTAGTGCGCAACTTGCTGTGTAACTTTCTCCACGTGCCTGCTGCAGTTATTAATAATTTAACTTGAGTGCTGGGTGATAAACAAGCTGGAGAGTAAATCCCCGGGTGTCAAAACAAGTCAACCACACCTCAGCGAGGTCAAATATTTCATCGGATTGTTACCTGCGTCTGGTTCTATTTCCTATAGGAATTTGGGATAAAAAGAAGCAGTTGCAGCAGTTATTTTGATATAGCTGCTCAGAGAGAAACATAACTCAAATGTCTCAAATACAAACAGACACATGCCAGCACATGTGTAAAGTCTATACAGTTGAATGATGACTAAATCAGTTTCAAAAGCGGGAGAGATGTATAGAGAGAGGACTTTGTTCCCATAAACGAGCAGGCATTAATTTTATCAGTATGGCTGAAGGAGCCTGACTAGAAGGACTTTTCCAAAACGCACACATAAGCACAGAGAACCTTTCCAAATGAAGGTTTAATGAGGAAGACATGGGTCGGAGAGTGAGTGAGATGATGGTTGTAATGTCAGAGACAGTCTGTCCCACATGGTTCCCATAAGTGTGTTTGTGTGTGTGCATCTCTATTTCTGAGTGGATGTTAATGTGCGTGTGTGTGTGTGTGTGTGTGTGTGTGTGCGTGTGTGTGTGTGTGTGTGTGTGTGTTGCTTTAGTGGGATGTGACTTTAAATCACCATCATCCTTCAGAATGAAATGAATGAAGTTTGGGGGGTCTGGGTAGTGACGGGGGGCTAGTGCAGTAGATATTTAGACGCCAATGCACACATTCAAAACCCCCAAACACACACACATACACACACACACCAGTCAACTACATCTTGATCGTGTTGTTAGCAATCGGTGCCAGCACTCTCATCTCCCTGTCCAAGTCCATATTTCACTCTCACCCTGTCCAACAGCGCACACTTATATAAATGTATCCACAAACATGCACGCACGCACAAATATCATCTCAGCTCTGTATGGGTCACACGTTGCTGCTGCTGATTTGTCTGAACGTACATACTAAGCTTGCTCATTAATAATAAGTTGAAAAAAGGAATACTTCCCGTGGTCTTCACACGCGACACTTTTCTTTATGTGAATGTTTTTTCTCTTGCTACATACGGTCGCTTTTCAGCAACTTCCTTTTATGTGTGGCCTCTTTGTAAGAAGCTGAAAATATAACTATAGGAACTCAAAGGGGAAATTTCCAAGAGGAAAAACACTTAAAGATGAGAAAGCACTGCAGAGACATGCTGATGTGGCTCTTTGGTTTTCCTATCATTTTATTAGTTGCAGGCATAACTCTTGATTATTCTTTAGTTGTCTGGCCAGTGCCTTCATTCAAAGTGGTTACTGAAACAGTAGAGACTTCAAATAATGATTTTTAGCCATGTTTGAGTTGGAGGATTTTTCTATTTCAGTGTTATATCCTGTTTTATCTATGCTCTCTATTGGTGATTTCTTTGGCTCCCATCAAATCTCTCCGATACTTTGCAGCTTAGACTGATTGCTAAACTGCTGGTGTAAGAGGCGTTGTTTTAACCATCTAAAAATAATAATAAATAATTGCATAAACATTAAAAAAGCTCAGGTTTTATGTTATGTTATGTTTAATAGATAGGCTGCATATAAAAGATGGACATAGACAAAATCATATTGCTCATTGGTTTTTGGACAATTACCGAGAAGGCCGACTTTAGCATTATGGTCACTGACATCTTCTTTTTGGTGTTAGTGCTAAGTTATTAGCGATGAATGTGTTGCACAGACATGTGTACCTGCTAATTAGGACTAACATATGCAGTCCTGTGAAAAACTAAGTACCCCCCGTGTAGCTAGTAGAACACCTTTTAGAACAAGCAGCAATAACTTGAGGTAATCATTCTGTGTACGACTTTATCAGTCTATCACGTCATTGTCTACTTTACAGCATTGCTTCAATTTATTGAGTTTTGTGAGCATTCATTATGTACAGCTTGTTTAAGGTCCAGCATTTGAATCAATTTGAGGTCTGGACTGTGATTGGACCTGTGCAACACCAACACCTTTCGTCATTCTGTTATAGATTTGCAGCTGTGTTTGGCATCATTGTCTTGTTGTCCTGGCCTCACTGTAGACTCTGGAATGCTTTAGCCTACAGAGGAGTCCATGGTCTCAATGATTGCTGGTGCCCAAATCATCATTCCTCCACCACCATGTCTGACAGTTGCTTGTGCCGATATGCTGTTTAATTTCCACCAAATGAAATGTTGTGCATGACCAAACACCCTGTCTGTCCGAAGGACATTGTTCCAGAAGTCTATGTAACATTGCAAACCTAAGCAGTGCTTTCATGTTGTTTTTAGAAAGAAGACACTTTTTGCTTCCTTCTTTTTTCAGTTTCTCTGAGTATTTACTGCTACTAACCCTGTTGGCACAAAATAAATTGCAATCTGAACTTTAGATTCACACCCTTGTTACCATGAAGGAGTTTAAAGTTATGGTGACTTCCTTACAGTATACCTTGTCGTGTGCAAAAGTTTTATGTGAGTACATTTTAAGGTTGTAAACTGATTCTCATGTTTGTTTCCATGTAATTATGTTCTTGGCCTGGTCCCCCTTGAAAAAGAGATCTTTGATCTCAACAGGACTGACCTGATTTCATAAAACAACATCAAACGGAGGGCCGACTCAATTCTGAAATCAGCCCCAAGTGGCCATTTGAGAAACTGCAGATCTGACACTGGCTTCATTTGTCAGCTCAAAAAGTTGCTGCCTGGTTCAATCAAGCATTTAAGTAAATGAATGTCCTAGCGTGCTAGGTCAAGACAGTAAATACCTACTACTGCTGTAATTGACTCTGAACTCTAACCTTGCAGTTCAAAGGGTGCACGAGATAAGAGAATATTCACAGTCAGTTCATTAGAAAGCTTTCCTCAGACGGGAGGAATTTGTATCCTCTTGTCTTTGGGTCTGCACATAGTTAAGGCTGCATGAGCTATGCAGAAAGCTACATGTCAGTTTGTGTTGACCTGTGCCTGCCTGAGGCCACTTCTACCCCATAATTAAGTGAATTATCTTGCATAGGACAGTGCCATACATTCCCAGTGGCGGGCAGAAGGCTTGCTGGCTGCTGCAGAAGCCGCCCTGACAAAATGGCCTCTCTGTACATAGATAATGAGGCAGCGGCCTGACAGGTGGGCCCTGATTAGGAAGGAAGGGTCCTTTGGTGGGCGGGGAGGCAACACACACATCCACCGACACACACACGCACGCCACACATATGCACAGAGCTCACCCAGTCTGTCCCATTGCAGTAAACACACTCATCAGCGGGGAGGCTGTCCCTGGAGAGGGAGAGCATGTTTGACATCATTAATTGGCTTTTTCAGTGCAAGGAGTCAGGGAGATGAAAAGCTTTATCAAGCTGAAATAATTAATTTTGCCCTCGCCACCCTGAATTCGCTGACACTTCACTTCTCTTGCAAAATGAAGAAGGGGCAAAAATGACTACTTTTTTCCCCTCTCCCTCCCTCTATTAGCCTCAGGTTTTTTTTTCACTCAGACTTGAGGAGACATATTTAATGGAGGTAATATGCGTTTTGTATTAAAATACAATTAAAGGGAGATTTAATTAACTTGAACCTGTATGAAGAAGGAAAAGGTTAGCTTTATCTCAACCACTAACAAAAGCCATAGATTAGAGGGCCACACTATGTGCCCAGTGCACCGTACATATTATTTCCAATTAATTCTAAATAACCAAGAAAATTATAGGGGTTTGATAATACACCATCAGCAGGACTAAAACTTTAATCACTCTGACAATCTAGCTCAGCTCTGGTCGAATAATTAGTTTAATTAAGCTCTTTGAAAGGCACCCGCATGCCGAAGTTGTAGAAGTTTAAACTGCACCTGAACTTTGACAATGTGGCCAAGAGGTAGATGCAATTGGTCTGGGAAAAGAGTGGAGCCCTGCCCGGGACCATGAATGGCAGTGAATACACTATGTTTGTACATCACCCCATCAAAGTGTGAAGTATTGTGCTCATTTCCAAATCCATATTTTTTATTTTTGGACTCTAATAAAATAGTTTTGACTGAGTGACGGTTCAAAAATAATCCATATTTATGTTAGACTGGACCTTGGTGCAATGGTTTCATCCACTGTCAGAAACCAAAGGCTGTATAGAGGAGACGGCTATACCTCCATTACACCTTGTTACCTTCGTGTCAAACATTGGCTGCTCTACATTTTCAAACTGCAATTTTAGCATCTTGGTTGCCAACGAGTTGTTTTTCAAGCGAAAAGTCGCGAAATTTGGATAAGAGGGTGCGGTGCTACATTATCGGTTAACATTAGCGAGTTTGGTTAGTGAGATACATCTGTTAACTGTACGAATGCAACACGCAGGCGCAGACATTTGTTAATTAGTAGACTTTTACTCACTCAAACCAAAGCACAAATTTCTTGTACGATCAGTACTCCACAGGATGCCATGTTGGTCAGATTAACCTATTAAAACACTCAGAAATGCTCTAACAGCACAAAAGCAACTGAGAAATCCAGTTCACTGATTTGAATTTGTGGAGCTCCAGAGATATATTCAACACTTATACATGCGAAAGCCATTTTTGTACAAGGTTTAGACATTTAACACATGAGTCTATGGGGACTGACTCGAGCTCAAGTAGCCATCATTTTTTTGCACTTTCGTGGTGGCTGTCACTTTTTGTCGCCCCCAGATGTTGCCTTTTGCAACATTGGGGCTTCTTGTGCTCATAGCCAAAGCTGTGTGTCTGAGGGGGCAACATTAGGGATATCGCTCACTGGCATCATACATTTCTGAAGACTGAAAATCTGTTGTCGTCGTAATTGCATATTAGAAACTTTAACTTGCTGTTGATGGATAATAATTTCTCAAAGTGTTCCTGAGCCCATGCATGTCAGAAACATGCATGTTTTTAATGCAGAGTCACCTGAGGGCCTGAAGATCATGGGCCCAAAGATTTTCAGTCTTCTCCCTTGCACACAGAGATTTCTCCAGATTCTCTGAACCTTCTGATGGTTTTTTGTACTGCAGGTGATGAGATATTCAAAGTGTCTGTTTACAGTTTTATGTTGAGGAATATTATTCTGAAACAGGCAGATGAACACCTGCCCAACTTTACTTCTGAGAAACTCTACATCTATACGATGGTTTTTCATACCCAATCATCTTACCGACCTGTTGCCAGGTAACCACATTGGATGCTAAACATTCCTCTAGCCATTTGTTTTTAGTACCACTTACTTTTCCAACCTTTTGCTGTCCTTTCCCAACTTTTATGAGTTGCGTTGATGTCATCAAGTTCAAAATGACCAAATATTCTTCCACAAATCCTAAAAGTTCACATTTTTTTCTATGTTTTATTGTGAATAAAATATGGGTTGATTATATTTGCACATCTTTGATGTCTCTTTATATTTACATTTTACCTGGCATCCCAACTTTTGGGCAATTGGGATTACATTTGAAATTGTGTTGTCAGTAGCAACAATAACACATAATGAGTGTCATTGGAGTTGGAAAGGGAGAAAAGTTGAGAGACTGGCCTGAGGGGAGGAGGGGATTGCAGCTTAATGTCTTGTGCTGTCCACTTGCTACAATAGCATTAGCTATAAGCTGCATGCATTACAGATAAAACAGCTTTACTGACCCTAAAAATGGCTTCTATGATCTTTGATAGTCCCTAGCTCCTCCATTGTGGACACACAAAGAAGGGGAGGACTACTTCCAAGAGTTTTAAGAACTATAAAAAAGCCTTTGTGGTCTGGAAATACCTGATGCTAATGCAAATGCACAGGCACCACTTTCAAACTATAGCTATATTCCTTCAAGAGACTAGCTGTGGGTTAATCCTTCAGTAAAATACAGTTAGACTTTCCAAATTATTTCCTGTGTCGCTTCCACCTCCTCTAATGTTAAATAACAACAACAATAAGAAGAAGAAGAAGAACACCAGCTCCTACAGTCCTCCGGGGCCTGTGCCACTTTTCCCTGCTGGAGCAATTTGAAGAATATGAAGAGACCGAATAATAGAGTCAACTCTTAAGCATACACACACACACACACACGCACACACACACACACACAGACATATACACAACTACACAGCCCATATTCTCCAAGCCTTCTGGTGGGAGAACAGCAAGGGTTCTGCTTCACTTCCCAAGTGGAGAAGCTACATATTAAACCAAATTCATGTGTGCTTTGTGTGTGTGTGTGTGTGTGTGTGTGTGTGTGTGTGTGTGCGTGTGCGTGTGTGTGTGTGTGTGTGTGTGCGTGTGCGTGTGCGTGTGTGTGTGTGTGTGCGTGTGTGTGTGTGTGTGTGCGTGTGTGTGCGTGTGTGTGTGTGTGTGTGTGCGCGCGCATTTGTGTTTTTTTCCTCTCCTTCTCAGTACCTCTTTAGGCTACTGCCTCGCCTCAGCAGCTCTCAGATGTACACAATATTTACCCTTCTCATTCGTCACACGCTTGCACCGTTATTGTGTTTGCTGCTCTGTGGCCTGAGTCTCCCACACTGTAAAAAATGGGAAAAAAAAATCTCTCTGCTATTACAAATAAATTATTGACACACACACACACACACACACACAGGCTTCCATCAGGAACAAAAGCTGCTTTAGCACACGGGTTCGAGCTATATAACCTACCTGACTAATAACAGATAATGACATGCACATATAGCTGTGTGCTGACAACATTATTTGATTAAAGTCTAACAGTTATTAATGCTAAGATCATAAGCCAATTAGGATAAATATGAGCAGCTTGTATAAAGCTACCCCCATGGTAAATGTAAAGCCACTACTCAATAAAGCGACTGGAAATTATTTATTTATGCTCAGTGTGTGTGCACCGGCAGTTTATTACTTTGAAACCACACAACGGCATGCAGCGATTTTAATTAAGACTAATTGTTTTCTTTATACACACGCTAAAGAAAGCTAATTAAATATAATGCTGGCAACATTTTCCCATAAGAGGACAGACACCGGTTTATTCACAGCGGGATAGTATCTCCGAGTTACGCTTCATCATGCAGCAAAGTTTCGCACAACTCGTACTCAGAGCACCGCCAACACATTCGACTTATTTCTAGTAATTTATAATGTCAGTTTTTCCACATTCTCCTCCCAAAACATAATTACAAAAATGAATAATTGCATCTTTTAAATACCTGATTATGTTTCATTTCTATTTTTTTTGTGCTTTAATAAATCAAAGAGTGCTGACTCATGCTCCCTTTTCCACAACATTCTTCTTAACTCCACACACTCTCAGCTGAAAGGAAAACCACAGTCCTCTGCCGCCGCAGCTCTGCTGGAGCCGCCGGGGGTTAAGTGCATTGTTGGTTCAGCCTTGACAGAGAGTGTTAAAGAGGAGTTTGCAACAAGGGATTCGCTCCAGAAATCGCCCCTCTGAGAAGCTCTCAAAGCGCTGGGCTGCTGCCACCCCATTTGAATTGAAATGGCGTGGAGGTCCCAGATCCTCTGAAGTACAACAGGGCCACACTGCTTCAGTTTCCTGCTTGTCTCTGTAACCTTTTAATGTGTTAATAAACTACTTCTACCATGTGCTTTACATTTGCTCGAAAATCACTTTAATGTGCAAATGTGACGTTTATTTAGTGTTTCAAAATGCTCAAAAAGAACGCTGAGGGTTTTTCAATCAGCATTCAAAAAACAGTTGCACTGTTCGTCTCAGAAATAGAGCGCTCGACCGGAAACTCCTCACGTAAAAAGCTCCAAAACTTACCAAAACCACCAGCCCACATGGTCCGCATTCCCATCATGGGCCATGATGCAGAGGGGCTGTATTCAAATGCAAACATGTGGTTTCTACGGCACGGACTGCAGCTGCAGTTTGAAACAGCAAGGGCATTTTGAAAACAGAGGCTGTACACCAGCTGCACACTGAAGCCTTAAAACACCTCGACTTGAACTCGTATTTTTCTGTTTACAACTTTGAGCTGATGGCTGTTACCGCTTTATCTTTATGGATTAAGAAATGAAACAAGAAAAACAAAAATTTTTCCTCCAATGACTGCAATGTTAATTTTGAAAACTGTATTTCAGATATGCAGTGTTAATGCCTGTGTTTTAGCACAGGCATCACTCCTGACCGCAGGGTTAAAGTGGGCTGGAACGATATGGTCCAGCACCTTAGTGAGCAATTAAATCTGATAGGCAGGTTAATGCGTATCACCGTCAGACAAGTTAATTTTTATGTGCATTGCTTCTAGAGAAGATACTTGCTCAGTAATAAGCAAATAATGTCATCTCATAGCCTTCAATATAACCCGTTCTTGTTCTCATCCCTGTGATATAAATATAGATGTGGTCACAGTACTCATTTTCTAGCAATGAAGCATGAACACAATGATGGTTTTGTTTGTTAGTTGGGGGGGTTAAGTGGCAGGTCATTTTAAATACAACTTTTGACACAGTTCAATGAGTACCACCAAACACGCATAATGTGTCTGCTAGCTAATGCACAGTTAGCTAGCAGTTAGCTAGCTAATGCACAGTTAGCTAGCAGTTAGCTAGCTAATGCACAGTTAGCTAGCAGTTAGCTAGATAATGTACAGTAAGCTAGCAGAGTTATTAATGTTTGCTTTGTTATTGATTAATGTTTGAGAAAGATGTAAGAAAAACTGGATGGAAAAAGAACATGAGATTATTTTTGAAGGTAAAGACTACTCAACGAGTAAAATGAAAACTGGATAAACTGTAGCGTGCTTAAGCAACAAGAGGAGACAGTAGCTGTGTCCCAAAACCTAGGCCGCATCCTTTGGAGGCCGCATTTGAAGGCAGATTACATCACAGCGATGCAACAAAAGCTGTCCCAATTTGTAGACTCCTTCAAATGCGGTCAAATGCGTCCTTCATTTCCCCGAATATGAAGGATGGGTCGGGTGTATCCTTCGTGGGCCAACATATCCCAGAATTCATAGTGCGGCCCAGCCAATTCCAGTTTCCAACAATGGCGGCAGCTACTTCATTTTAATATTACTCTTATTACTCGTTCTGGGACACAAAATAAACTTTTAACATATTTTCAGGTGAGATTGTAGCTGTGTAAACTTCAAATATCTGATCGGTTTATCAAGACATCACATATTTGCAAAAGTGCTCCAATGTTTTCGGAGACATCTGTTACCCACTAGCTCGATCGCTGAGCAGGTCGTCAAGGCTCACTAGAGCCAGCGAAAACAGCGGACTCCCGGTACATCGTTTTAAAACCCCCCACGGTCCGCAATCGAGCTGATGGGCAACGTCTCCGAAAACGTCGGCGAACTTTTGCAAATATGTGATGTCCTGAGTAAATCGGTTTGTTTTCACTCAGCTGAATAAATGTCAAACAGAAAACTGATTAAACAGAAGTGTGAGATGGTCGAGAATTTACTCCAGTGTCTTGTTATATTTTAGAGAGCAAGGAGCAAACAGCTGAGTTTATTCAACTCCACCGAGACAGCTGGTGACGCAACTCTGAAGGCTAGACCGTCAGATTTCAAAAGCCTCGCACTTCCGGTCTTCTCGGTCTTTGAAGGACCCGGCCCACGTAGACCGCAAAGGCCAGGTCCTCCAAAGGATGCAGCCTAGGTTTTGGGACACAGCTACTGATCTCTGTTTTGATTTGCAGTTAATGCGTTCCATAGAGCGCACAACTACAGGAATGCAACTTTATTAGCATAAAACCTTAAAACACAAACGTTGACCAGATCAGTCTCATTTATGCTGGGCATTGCTTGCCCCACTTAATACAGAACACGTAGCTGCAATTATGTTATAAATTAACAATAACAAGAAAACACCCACTAATATTTCCTAAAATGTAGTGTTTTGTTTGTTTGTTTGTTTGTTTTTATTTCAAATTTTGTATAACAAAACAAAACTGCAAACGTGAACGCAAATGTTTTTTCCCACTCTTAACTGAAGCCTTACATCAAACGACCAAATAAACACATTAATACTCTCTTTTGGCCAGACACATGGCAGCACTTCTGCTATAATTTTGATCGTATTTAACAAAATAAAAATGCAGACATAAGTGTACACATTAGTTTTTGACTGCTAGTGAAATTTGTTTTCTTTCCAAAAAAAATCTCTCACTGAACTAACACATGTTTGTACTCCCATTGCTACCTCGGACAGGTCCGAACTGTGGTAAAGCGACCTCTGGCTAATACGTTGGGTTCTGTGTCGGACTCGTAGCCGGGAACTAGCTTTACTGTCAACTTTGCAAGCGAGAGACAGAGAGAGGCGTTGAAAGGCTGCTCCAATGGAACTTTATTGTTTCGGAGGAAAACACGAACACAGTGTACAGTCGAGTCTTAACAACTTACAGAAATTGTTCAACATATTGTGACATAATTTTATTTTCTTGGAGATTTGTTGAAATGTTGTTGGACCTCATTTCTGTGTCATAAATAGAAAATTATAACCAGTTAGAATTTAGCCTAGCGTAACATAAAAAGTTTTACTGTAACTGCAACAGGTGCAGCTACAATTAGCATCATTTCGTGCAGAGAAGAAGAGAAGCTTTTATTCTGGATGATCAGCCTGTGAAGTAAAACATTACGATTAATCTTGGCTTGGCAGAAAATAGCTACGTCCTCTGTGGCCTCCATGTCCACTCTGGGTGACAGCTGCTAATTGAAAACGAAGAAATAATTACTGTCTTAAAAGTGATAGAGGAGACACTGGGGACTCTGGGAAATATGGGACTCCACCGGGACTGGAACGTCTCACTGGGAGTCAGCGTGCCCACTGGGAATTCCTCTATTGTCCGTCAGTCAGCACCCAGTGGGACTTACACATATGCACACATTTATTTCACATTTGTTTTTCCCTTCATGCACATATATGAACACAATTTTTTGTCGCACAGAAGTATGTGGAATGCAAAATTATTCTTCACACTCACAGCAGACCATTAAAGACACACTGTAGTCCTGGGGGACCGGGACTATAATAACCCCACCAGGCTGTGCTGTGTGTGTGTGAGAGCTGATAACAAATGGCGATGGACTGGCAGCTCTGTGGTGTTGTCTGAGGAACAGTTGGTCCTCTGACCGTCCTCATCAGCAGATTTCAATTGGCAGTGCAGCCTAGCATGAAGACCCTAATCTCTCTGCAGACAGTTATTTACATTTATTATCTTGCTAAGGAAGTACAAGATACATAAAACCTATAGACATATACACAAGTATGCAGATCTACAAATAAAATTCCTAAAATATTTGCAGGACAGACCGATAGAAATGAAAGATAATCTGATACTGAATTATCAGTATGAATAAAACAGAGATTTTCCGAGAAAAGAGTTGATGAAAACACCCTCTCCATCCATCTTGCTTTGCAGACACTCGACTCGCCCCTTTTGATTTTCAGTTGGCTCCGCCCCTTATCGCTCATGTCAAACTGATACAAATGAAATCAATGCACCCGTGTCAGACCCTGCAAATGATGTTTGGCACGTAGCATAATCATCTTAAAACACTGATATGTTGAATTTATTTACTTTTTTTTTACATTTACAGCACAAGAATGAAGATTTTAAAACACTTTCAAGCCCTGTAGAGATACAAAAGGGCAGTGTGTATATCTATCAGACAAAATCGCTTTGCCATGTTTCCACACAGGATAGGGTGAAACAGGGCAATGCACAGTGTGTGTAAGGCATGGGACTGTGTGTGTGTGTGTGTGTGTGTACATGCGGATCCAAAGCGGGGGACTCTAAGCGAGGGAGTCGTGTATAATCTGCAGAAGAGCACTTTCTAGCGGCGCGTTGAGAGCACAGCAGTGAAGGCTCAGCGGGAGCAGACTGCCTCTCAGTCTGTTGTCTGTCGCTGCTTCATCCTAGCAGCCAGGCTTTTCTCTCTCACAGACACACACACACACAAACACACACAAATATGTATCCGAGAGCAGGCTGTCTTTTCACAGCAACAACAAACACTGTACTTGCGACATGCCGCTACATGGGAGACGCCACAAATAACCGACTGGTTTTGGAGAAAACATGTTTTGATGTGGAGAAGTTGTCACGGCACTGGTCTAGATTCTGTGAGGTTCTGCTATAAGAATAACCCAAGCTGACTTTTGGCTTTTATATTCAACCTTTGACTACCCAAAGTTGTCTATTTTCCCATTATATTTTTAGGCATCTTGCCTTTATTTGGTAGAGCAGTGAAGAATGGACACCAGGAAGAAAAAGCATGTGGGGGAAGATTTGCAGCAAAGGGCCCCACCTGGACTTGAACCCAAGCCACTGCATTGAGCCTTGTGGCATATGGCTGCCTGCTCAATCAGGTGAGCTGAAGCAGGACCCACTCCCACAGCATTTTATTCGAAAGAGAATTTGTCTCCATAAAAATGAAGATTATTAGATGTGAAAACACTGCACCCTAATTTTCCCTCTTTAAAGTGTCATTTAGTATACATTACACCATCATCAAACCTCATTGACCTCAGGACTAGAGGCAGGGTTACCCTTCAATAGCCACCATTTACAATGGCTAACAATAGGACCAAATGGCCTGGATGTTTGCATCCACAACAACAGACCACCAGCATCCACCATCCATCACAGTCAGGACGGTCCCAGTGTCCGGGATGAACTGGATGATATAACTCCCTATTTAGAGCACAGTCTAAATAGGGAGTTGTCTTGCTTTCTGTAAAAGACTCCTTCCTTGTTTAACTGTTGTATCATTTTTTCCATGTTTCAGATGAACCTTGATTGGGCTCCTTAAAGACAAAGTATTTGTGTTACCTATCAGAAGCCTGTGTATTTTCCTGTTATCACTGTCCATTAAATAAAGTCTTCACTTCAAAAAGTAGATTTTAAAAAAGTGCTTTCATTGCAATCTTCGTGTTTTCATACTGGGGGAATTCCAAGAGGGCGCCAGAATGATCGTGTGTGCAGAGGTTGCATTTCAGCCACGTGCCAATTGATTGCAGTTTCAGAAAGTGAAATCTCTTGCATGTAGCTTTGCCTTGCAGTTCTGTAGGAGGATGTTATAAGATCTTTTTCTGGGTTTTGCAAAAAAAGTTCCATGTAAGTGGCACATGTGAACTTAATCCTTACCCTGAATATGTCATCAACAACCAGGTGGTTGTTTTAGATATGTCCTCAGATACTTTACAAACCTTACTTACCTTTGACCATGAGCCCACTGAGCTCTACTGACTAATTTGTAAAGACTGGACATAAATATACAATTAAACTATTAATAAACGCTGAGCTCTCTAGATTTTCATCATCACTACACAGATAGGAAGCTGTTTTCATCTGATGAATAGGCATTATTGTCGTAATGATTATTACTGACTAAAACTGATCTATAATGATGTTCTCAAAATAGACAACAGTGAGGAAAAAGATATACCAGGCTTTGGATACACACCCAGTAATTGTTTCACTTGTAATATAATTCCATGCTCAACCATAATATTAGTCAAGCATCTGAACTAGGAGACAAAAGACTCTTTTTTCTCACTTTCCTCCTGGTGCAGCAGCCCCAGCCTGAGCCAATCTGTAGGACAGCCGGACCCGAGGGACCCTCTAGCCACCAGCTGACCGACCAAGCGGTTTACTCAAAGGCACAATTAGAGGGTCTTTGTTTCACCCGGAGTGGCCCTTTGTGCCGTAATGTCGCCTGGCACTGGAGAGGAACGTCATCAGTCACTGGCTGAATGGTGTGAGTCGGAGGAGAGATCACACACATGCAGGTTGGAGGTTTGTGGGCCTATCAGAACGAAGGATCTGATGGCACCCTGAGGCGCTTCAATAGGCGGCTCTCCCAGCTCGCTTCTTCAATAAAAGCGGGTGCTAATGTCATGTGGATGACGGTTCATCAATAGATTCTTGGCTGTCACTTTCTAGCTTAGTACATGCAGGATTTGCAAGACTTTTACTCTGGCTTTACCACGTAAGTGCTAATTATGCACCCAGCTCTAACTATAACCTCTTCCTTCTCCTCGCCACTGTCCATTTCTTCGAAATCACTTAGTTATAGACAGAAAATTAGTGCTACATGTTTGAGGGAGGACTTTGCAAAAACACTAACAACAAAGCATTTTTTTTTGTCCTGGTTCTTCTTGCAGGACTGCAAGCAACATTGTGCTCGGTAGGGTTAGAGGTTGGAGAGCTTTAGAAACCAGAAAACCCCCAAGTCATCATCATCCCTCCTCTCATCTTCCATCTCTCTGTAAAATGACACATGACCTGAGCCAACGCTGTCAGCAAGCTCATAATCACAGACCAATTGATCCCCAATCAGTGTCAAAGCCAAGCATGATGTTGCGGTTACAGAGTACCAACTTTAAAAGATTGTGGCTTTACAATTCATCAGAGAAAAACCTTAGGGAGCTACTTGTGAGAGCAAGACATCAGACATGGATTGTAACAAGGAGACAGAGACAAAAATATCTTCGTTTTAAGGGCTCGAATGCGGTAATTGAAGAGCGAAGCCGTTTGTTGAAACACTGTCACCCAGCTGCTGGTTTTGTTTGTACAGCGTTTCATTTGATTGAAAATATCTTTTTCTGTAGGAAATGTATTTGCTTGGCTTTTCCAACAAGGACAGTTGAAGCTGCAAATAAATAATAACCCTCTGAGGTTTAAGTCGTCACAGGTGGTAACTCTATCCTAACCTCTACATTTCGGAGTAAAGCAAAACAGACTTTTTTGAAAACATGTGAACAGTTTTTCAGGTGTGTCAGAATG